>ML677397.1:9286444-9444034 GCA_007922305.1 Dermatemys mawii | reverse complement strand
CCCCCCCCCATGCGGGGTTACCCATCCCCGTCTGCCCTTTCCCCGCACCCCGCCCGCCCGTGCCTGCCCCGCAGCGCGGGCCGGCTCCCTGCTTAGCATCCCCTGCCCGCAGCCGGGTCCCTGCCCGGCTCTGCCCGCCCCTGGGTGCGCGCCGGCCGCGCTGAATGACAGCTTACCTGCACGCCAATCTTCATCACACTGACACCGGCCGGGCCGCGCAGCCTATACTCACCGCCCGCCGCCGCGCGTCACGGCCCCGCCCGGCCCGGCCCCCGCCCCGCGCTGGCTCCCCCTAGCGGGCCGCCGCCGTGCGGCGAGCAGCGTCCCTCCTCCGCCTCCGGGGCTCTCCGCTGAGGCGCTCCCTCCCCATACGCGCCGCACAGCGGCCGGGATGGGAGACCTCCCCAGGGCCGGGCCTTGAAACCACCAGAGCAGCGGGGCAGCGCTGGCTCCCCCAGCGCCTTTTGTGTGGTTTCCTCTTAACTCCTTTCAAAGGGGATCTGACAGATCGCATCCCCGGCCCTGGATGCGGGTAAGGTGGAGCAGTGTGGACGCTGGAGGCGCTGAGAGCCATCGCACCAAACTGTAACCCCTGGCTAGGATGGGAAACCATAGGGGCTGGAATCAGAAGAGCAGGGGGTTCTCTGGCACCCCCTGTCTTGAAGTAGTTTCCATCAGATCCAGGGTTTAGAGTCTGGTTCCATGGGGCTCTCAGTATAAACCCCACTATAAACATTATTCCAGGGCCCCTGACGGAAACCGCTTTAAGCAAGGCTGTGCAGCAGGACCCCTACTTCCATGTGTAGATGTAAATACTTCCCTTCCCCGCCCCTAGATTTGAGGTTTGACATACACAAGTCGCGTTACTGACAGGAAGTGCATTGTTTCACACTGCTGCATGCAGAATAATATATTGGAATTATAAAAGAGAGATCAGTCCATTAAAAACTACCCAAGGGAGATGCTAATTTTCTTCGGCCCCTCCTTCAAACAAAATTATCCCAGGATTTGCTCCTCCAAGAAGCAATGAAAATAAACGAGAGAGTTTTATTCACAGGTCACAGGTGTTAATTTCAGAAGTGTTACTGATTGATTGTGAAGTTTATTAAATAGAGGAGTCTGTGATAAAGTTATTTTTAAAACAATCACAAAACTGACACAAATCCAGTGTAAAGTGATGCAGAGGTTGCAATGGGCATGTTTTTTTAAGAAATACAACCCCCCCGGCCCCCCCAATAGTAGTACTGACTGAATAATAATATCTACCACATCATTTATTTGAATGCTTTTGCAGCTTTTTAATTAAATTATTTTACAAATATTTGTTTCTTGCTATTTACCCAGGCCTGGGATCTACCGAAGAAGAAATACTGATTTTGGTTACACATGCATGAACTTCTTAGACTTCACTGTGGATTGCATGTAAGTAGAATTTGACCTCTGAATCTACAGAGGGCATGCGTGCCTTACACTTGGGGTAGTTTTAGTGACTTTTCTCCAGAAGTTAGATTTGTGACTGGGAAACTTATACAAATATAAGTTGTACTTATACAACTTATGTGACTGGGAAAGTTATACAAATATGCATCTGATGAAGTGGGCTATAGCCCACAAAAGCTTATGCTGAAATAAACTGGTTAGTCTCTAAGGTGCTACAAAGTCTTCCTCATCTTATTTACGGATATAGACTAACACGGCTGCTAATCTTAAACCACACAAATATATGTTTCCAAGATTTTTAAAATGTGTAATTTGCCAAGATCATTATCTCACATCATCGCTATCTCAAGAGGTCATTATCTTGGGGAGTTTCTCTACTAAACTTTTTTATTATTATAATTATTTTTATGTAAGAATGGCTATACTGGGTCAGATCAATGGTCCATCTATCCCAGTATCCTGTCTTCTGATGGTGACTATTCCAGGTGCTTCAGAAGTATGAACAGAACAGGAAATCATCAATTGATCCATCCCCTGTCGTCCATTCCCAGCTTCTGGCAAACAGAGGCTAGGGACACTCAGACCATGATGTTGCATCCCTGCCCATCCTGGCTAATAGCCACTGATGGACCTATCCTCTGTGAACTTATCTAGTTCTTTTTTTGAACCCTGTTACAATTTTGGTCTTCACAACATCCCTGGCAACAATTTCCACAGGTGACTGCACTGTGTGAAGAAATACTTCCTTTTGTTTGTTTTAAACTTACTGCCTATTAATTTCATTGGATCACCCCTAGTTCTTGTGTTAAGTGAATGGGTAAATAACACTTCTTTATTCATTTTCTACACACCAATTTTCTACACACCAATCAAGATTTTATAAGACTATCATATCCACTCTTAGTCATCCCCGATATCTGCTGGGAGAGCAATACAGCGGTGCACAGACAATTAAGGAAGTTTTTAGAAACTGTAGGGGACAATTTCCTCGTGCAAGTGCTGGAGGAACCAACTAGGAAAAGTGCTCTTTTTGACCGGCTGCTCACAGACAGGGAAGAAAAAGTAGGGGAAGCAAAAGTGGGTGGGAACCTGGGAGGACGTGACCATGAGATAGATGGTCGAGTTCAGGATCCTGACACAGGGAAGGAAGGAGAGCAGCAGAATACAGATTCTGGACTTCAGAAAAGCAGACTTTGACTCCCTCAGGGAACTGAAGGGTAAAGTCCCCTGGGAGAAAAACATGAAGGGGAAAGGAGTCCCAGAGTGCTGACTGTATTTTAAAGAATCATTATTGAGGTTGCAGGAAAAAAACATCCTGATGTGTAGAAAGAAATAATAAATATGGCAGACGACCAGCTTGACTTAACAGTGAAATCCTTGCTGATCTTAAACGCAAAAAAGAAGCTTCCAAGAAGTGAACGATTGGACAAATGACCAGGGAGGAGTATAAAAATATTGCTCAGACATGAAGGAGTGAAATCAGGAAGGCTAAATCACACTTGGAGTTGCTGCTAACAAGAGATGTTAAGAATACCAAGAAGGGTTTCTTCAGGTGTATTAGCAACAAGAAGAAAGTCAAGGAAAGTGTGAGCCCCTTGCTAAACAAGGGAGGCAACCTAGTGACAGAGGATGTGGAGAAAGCGAATGTACTCAATGCTTTTTTTTTTGCCTCTGTCTTCACAGATAAGGTCCACTCCCAAACTATTGCACTGCACAGCACAGTATGGGAAGGAGGTGACCAGCCCTCTGTGAAGAAAGAAGTGGTTCAAGACTATTTAGAAAAGCTGGACGAGCACAAGTCCATGGAACCGGATGCCCTGCATCCAAAGGTGCTAAAGGAGTTGGCAGATGTGATTGCAGAGCCATTGGCCATTATCTTTGAAAAGTCATGGCAATCAGGGGAGGTTCCAGATGACTGGAAAAAAGCTAATGTAGTGCCCATCTTTAAAAAAGGGAAGAAGGAAGATCTGGGGAACTACAGGCCAGTCAGCCTCACCTCAGTCCCTGGAAAAATCATGGAGCAGGTCCTCAAGGAAACCATTCTGAATCACTAAAAGTGATCAGGAACAGTCAGCATGGATTCACCAAGGGCAAGTCATGCCTGATTAACCTAACTGCCTTCTATGACGAGATAACTGGTTCTGTGGATGAGGGGAAAGCAGTGGATGTGATATATCTTGACTTTAGCAAAGCTTTTGATACGGTCTCCCACAGTATTCTTGCCAGCAAGTTAAAGAAGTATGGACTGGATGAATGGACCATAAGGAGGATAGAAAACTGGCTAGATCGTCGGGCTGAACGGGTAATGATCAATGGCTCCTTGTCTAGTTGGCAGCCGGTATCAAGTGGAGTGCCCCAAGGGTCGGTCCTGGGGCCGATTTTGTTCAATAGGGGATGGCGTGGATTGCAGTTTTGCAGATGACACTAAACTGGGAGGAGTGGTGGATACGCTGGAGGGTAGGGATAGGATACAGCAGGACCTGGACAAATTAGAGGATTGGGCCAAAAGAAATCTGATGAGGTTCAACAAGGACAAATGCAGAGTCCTTCACTTAGGACAGACGAATCCCATGCACTGCTACAGGCTAGGGACTGAATGGCTAGGTAGCAGTTCTGCAGAAAAGGATAGAGGGGTTACAGTGGAAGAAAAGCTGAATATGCGTCAACAGTGTGCCCTTATTGCCAAGAAGGCTAATGGCATTTTGGGTTGTATAAGTAGGGGCATTTCCAGCAGATCTAGGGACGTGATCATTCCCCTCTATTTGGCACTGGTAAGGCTTCATCTAGAGTATTGTGTCCAGTTTTGGGCCCCACACTACAAGAAGGATGTGGAAAAATTAGAAAGAGTCCAGCGGAGGGCAACAAAAATGATTAGGGGGTTGGAGCACATGACTTATAAGGATATGCTGAGGGAACTGGGTTTGTTTAGTTTGCAGAAGAGAAGAATTTGGCGGGGGCGGATTTGGTAGCGGCTTTCAACTACCTGAAAGGGGATTCCAAAGAGGATGTTCTCAGTGGTAGCAGATGACAGAACAAGGAGTAATGGTCTCAAGTTGCAGAGGGGGAGGTTTAGGTTGGATAGTAGGAAAAACTTTTTCACGAAGAGGGTGGTGAAGCACTGGAATGGGTTACCTAGGGAGATGGTGGAATCTCCTTCCTTAGAGGTTTTTAAGCTCAAGCTTGATGAAGCCTTGGCTGGGATGATTTAGTTGGAGTGTGGTCCTGCTTTGGTCCTCCTGAGGTCCCTTCTAACACTGATATTCTATTATTCTATTTTATGAGTCTATGATCTCTTTTCCAGGCTGAAAAGGCTCAGTCTTTTTAATCTCTCCTCATATGGAATCTGTTCCATACCCCTAATCATTTTTGTAGCCCTTCTCTATACCTTTTCCAATTCCAATATATCTTTTTTGAGATGTTGTGACCAGAACTACACACAGTATTTAAGATGTGGGCATATCATGGATTTATATATTAAAAGTGGAGGAGCTTGGTTTGCCAGACTGATCAGCTAATCCAATACTGACAACCTATATGAAAAGGCTGCAAAACACCATGCCTCTGGACTGCAGCAACATGCAGAAAGCCTTATAAGCCAGTCACTGTGAAAGCCAATTTTGGAACTTAATGAGGCTGTTAAGAATGCTGGAGACACAACTCAGTTTATGTGAGCCAACATGGCAATTGCATCATACATTCTATTTAAGCAAGAGATATCACACACTACAAACTAGAGGCCTACGTTAAGTGCATTGTCACTTGTTAATCCTGAAGTTGAACACTGGTTCCAAACAAGACTGGCAAATCCTCATTATCTTTCTGAAAAAAACTCAGCTGACTCTCTTGAAACATATGGTGCAACAGTGAAAGACTCAGGAGCTGAAAAAGTGAAGAATTCTCTCCCCATATTCAAAATATGTGTATACAATGCCAACGAATGCAGCAATGTGAATAGGCACCGAGTATTAAATCATTGTGTATGTTATCTTGATGTCTGTGGTAGAGCAGTAGATGCATTCTAGATGTTCAGGTTATAGAAGACACATCAACTGCATCTGTGACATCTTAGAAGAGTTAAATGCTTGTAAATTGAACCCCAAACAGATGGCTGCTTGTGCATTTGAGGGAGCTACAAATTTCTCTGGAAGACACAGTGGAGTACAAGCTTTGCTAAGAGAAAAGTGTAACCCTAATCTTTCCTATACACACTGTAGTGGCCATCTACTCCAGCTAGCATTAATACAAGCTAGAGAATCGTCAAAAGACATTAAAAAGCCACAAATTTAATGGCTTTTTTATACTCCCTTGTGCACATGCATTATGATATAGTCTTTAATTACATGATCTCAGAGTATTTTTTCCATTGGACCCCTATCTCAATCAGTGTACAAAATGGGCAGTGCTCTGGGAGCAAATCAGGCTTGGATAGTCAAGGAGAGGTTGTTGATTATAGAACCTCTGCCCATAGGTGCCGACTAACCAAGTTGCCGGGGGGTGCTTGACCCCTGCTCTGCCTCAGGCCCTGCCCCCACTCCACTCCTTCCTCCAAGCTCCTATCCTAGCTACAAGAGAAATCAATGGGAGCTGGGCTTTGGACATATAAAGTGCTAAGTACTCGGAAGGTACCATAGTTGTCTTAAGTTGGGCACCTAAAATTATTGGATATTTGTCACAATTTTAGTCTTAATCTCTCTGTGACTCAGTTACCCATCTGTAAAATGGAGTACTACCACCTTTCTTCACAGGGGGGTTGAGAAGATAATTCATTAATATTTGTGAAACACTCACATCAGTGATAAACCTAATAAAAATCCCAGGAGGATATTAATTTTGCAATCAGTGCAGGGTTTGATTGATGTGCAGGCCCTTAGTAGGCCTGGGGCAACAGATTGAATGATGAGGATAAAAAATACTGAATAGCTACTCATTCAGTGAGCACTGTCCATCCTGTGCACTAAATGAGACAAGCATCCTGTGGGGAAAACATTATGTGATTCTATAATTAAAGACTGTACCATAATGCGTATGCACTGGGGGTCCAATTTAAGGTTGCACAGGTAAACTTAATTCTGGGATTTGCTAACTTTTGAGTGTTTGACTTTGGAGACTCAGCATTCTTTTAGCAGAGTTTTGTGCATAATTATATATAAACTAGGCCCTTCCTGCCCCAGATCAAGTAATAATATTAATGATTTGGGCTCAATAAAACATTCCCTATGAGCTTGCAAACACCATATTATATCTCAGGGCTGTCAAATGGTTTTACAAAAATCATTATTAATCATAAGATTTAAAAAAGTATTGCAATTAATTGCAGTTTTAACCACACTTAAACAATAATACAGTACCAATTTAAATTTATTATAAATATTTTTGGATGTTTTTCTACATTTTCAGATATATTGTTTTCAATTACAAACAGAATACAAAGTGTACAGTGCTCACTTTATATTGTTATTTTTAATATAAATATTTGCACTGTAAAAAAGCTAAAGAAAAGATAGTATTTTTCAGTTCACCTGATACAAGTACTGTAGTGCAACTTACAAATGTAGAATTATTTTAGGGGCCGGGGCTGCCAATTAATAGCAGTTAATACAAATGATTAATGCAAAAGAAATTAATACATTTGTTTTAACAAGTGTTAATTGCACACTTCTGTTTTGAGCCTCGTAACTTACTGGATTTCATCGCTTGGCAGACATTGGTACAGTTTTACTGTGTTCTCAAGATCTGGAGTGATTAAATATCAGAAAAAGTTAATGGAGCAAAGCAGCAAAAGTTCAGGTCTTTTGAATGGGAAGTCTATTTTAAAAAAACTTATGGATGGCTCTCTGGATAAAAAGATGATTATCTGGTAGCTATTGCAAGGCTGAGCTCCAGTACCATAAAAGTAGTTCAAGTCTGCAGTACCACCTATGCGCTAAACATGCTTTCACTTCTAGTTCTTGCGCTACAGGTAACTCACCAGCAGCAAATGAATCACATCAGCCTCAACAGAGTATGCTTACAGAGTTTCAGCATCGCTTCAAGCCAATGGATCAAACAAAGTCCAATAGGTTAACCAATGCTATTGCAAAGTGGATAGCTATCACTGCAGACCACTCAACATTGTAAATGACAAAGGGCTAAGAGATATTATTCAAATTGCATCTTTCAGTCAGTCATATACTCTGCTCTCTCTCAAGGAGCATTGCATCAGGAATATGTTACCTCAAAGGGGAGCCAAGGTAACCCTATATGTATAATGGTGTCAAGATGTAAAACAAGCCCCTTTTATTCAGAAGAGCAGACCCACCCTCTGCCATGTCTGTCACCGGTGGATGGGTGTACAGGTCTCCCCGCTCTTCCCTATGTGTGGTGCAAATAAATAAAAGCTGGCAATAGGTAAAGGTAAAAACAACAGGGAAGTGTGTTGGGGGGATAAATTTACAAATCAGGGAAGGGGTCATTGTGAATAAACAGTAGCTAGATTCACTGGTTTGTATTGTTTAACAGCACCTTTAAAACAGGAGCATGAAACTCAGGCCCAATCTACAGATCACCCTGGCAATAACCCATAGAAATCCCCAGTTGAGAAAAGCCCTATTTCTCTTACTGTATTATCAGCACGTCGGTGGCGGTGGTGAAGTCCAGGACCTACAACTCGTTGGGTTGTTGGAACCCGCAGAGGAGGAGCACTGGGGAGTCCCTCGATGTCTTGGGGGGAAGAAGCCGACCGAACCCCTCTGGGGATGTTGTACCCAGGAACAGGGAAGATGGACTGTCTCCTTCCCTTTCTCTTCACTTCAGGAAGGGTGGTGCCCTTCACCGATGCACTGGTGCTGTGAAGGTCCTCAACTCACAGTCACTGGAATGGACTGCACCACTTGTCAGTGAGTTCCCTCCCTTTATGCATTTAGTGGTGGAAAAATATGGTACAGTCCCAGCAAAGGTGGAAAACTGTCTGAAGTAAAATTGTCCTTGGAGTTGCCAGTGGCAGGAAGAAACCAGTTGGATCCAGTTATGACTGGGTCATGATAACACTAAACAACAAGATGGCGGTCACAAGATGGCAGTTCAGACTCCATCTTGGATTGCTGCTATATCTTTGCAAACTCCATATTGGATTTAATATCTACATATTTTAACAGACTATAACTCTATAAAAAAACACACCCAACATATACATGACCTTCATCACAATGAGAAGACTACAAAGTTGGAGCTTCTGAAAAATGCACTAGTTGTTGCTTTGACTGGTGATCAGTGGATATCCATGAGCAATCACAGCTATTCTGGAGTCACAGGATACCTAACTGCTGCTGCATGGACACTGCAGTTGTTTGCTTTCAGAGTAACACATAAAACTGCGATTAATCACAACTATTTTTAAAATCTAGTTAATTTGTTTTTCATTAATTGCTTGTGTTATCTGTGATTAATTTACAGCCCTAATTATACAGAGAGAGAGAGAACAACACTGACAACTGGAAAAGTTGTATTCCTGGTGTGCTGGACCACTGTGATCCTTTCATGGAACACCAGCAGTGTGCACAAATTCCTGGTTAGCGGGATCATCCTCTACAAAATATACCCTTTTGCCTAGAACAGAGTTTCCCCAAACTGTGTTTGGTGGAACACTGGTGTTCTGCACGATGTGAACAGGTGTTCCATGAAAGAATCATAATTTTAAAAAAGGGTCTTTAATTTTTTTTTAATTTTAAAGTTGTGTAAACCCCAAGAAGATTACATGGACTCCTCGGTCTCTGTCTGCTGGCAGACTCACAGTCTGCCCAGCAACCAGTAGGGAGTGAGAGGCCTTACCAGGGAGTGGAGGAAAGGGGAGAAGCCATTTTGAGTGAGTAAAGAGCCAGACAGGAAAAGGTGTTTGAGAATCTGGTGAGTCCTAGGCCTGCATTCAGGGTTCTCCCTGAGAACTGGCCTCTAGGGACCTGACAGCAGATCCCTCAGTGGGGTTTTTCCTTCCCCACAGGTGATTCCCCACTTGTGGAGTTTGCTGGGAAACTTCCACAGCTGGGCTGAGTTCACCCTACAGCTCCTAAGGTGAGACCAGTCAGCACATGGTCAGCTGTGCTCTGTCCCCTTGTCCAGGGAAGTAACCTGCTAAGTGTGTGTGTCTGGACATGGGGCTGGGAGGCTAGTTTGGATGTTAGTGGGTTTTTTTAATTTTAAATTTGTGTAATTTTGTTAGTGTTGTTGTGTAACCTACACCTTGAGCCCTGCACCCTTTGTGGTGAGAGGAAATCCTGGAACTGATGCAGCCTGATTCCTGCCTGAAGAATATCCTTGCCAGCAGAGAGCAGCCCCTCTGCAGAGACTGAGGAGTCCAGTCATCTTTGAACCTGAGGATCATTCATGGAGACTGTGAGTGCCCATCTTTTTAGTTAGTTAATCAGGTAATTTGTATGGGGGACCCCCTAATCCCTGAACTGTGTTCTCAAGCCAGGGAGTGAGGGTTTGAGGATTTTATAATCTGCTGCATACTATACCCATGGAGGAACTCAACCACCTTCTCCAACTTGTGAGTCCTTGGGCTCAGTACAGCCCAAATCAGCCACACTGCTACACCACTGCAGAGAGGAATTTTGTGGTTATAGGTCAGCAAGGGCCCCAGCACAGTATGTGTACCAATGGGACACTAATTTTACATTTGATACATCAAGTCACAGGTATTTCCAGGGCACCGGTGACCCTGAAGATAGTGTTTTACCCTGTTATGTTGTATTTGTCTCCTATTTAATATAATTTATTGTGTTGGACATATTGTATACATTGGTGTTATTTCTTGGAAGTCTCCAACTATCTGGTCAGTAAGTGGAGATTACCCTGTGATTAGAATTTTCCTCCCAAGCTGCCTTGGTGACCCTGCCAGGAAGGAGTGAGGTGGGTGGAGGCACCACCAAATAATTTCCTTAGAAAAAAGAGAGAATATACACCCTGCTGAGGGGGTGGTGGGATCAAAAAGAACCCAGACCTGTCTATCAAAACCTGTAAGCGGACTGGCATTAAAGGACGTAACCAGGTGGAGAGGAGGCTCATGACATGAGAATTCAATTTTCCAGCCTTATTCCTAATATTAAGCAAATTTGTGATGCAGAAATGCAAATCCCATTAAATCCAAATTTGTATTTCTGTTTATAAAAATAGATTTTCCTAGTAAAAATCTAATTTTGTTTGGTGTTTGTGTATATATAAAAAGTGTTTAAGTTGAACACTTTAATTTTGACTCTTGCACTTGGTTTTTGTACTACTCTATGCATGCTTTCCAGTTAGAAATTGTTAGTTCAAGTTATTTTAAATTTGTATTTTTGCTTTGTTTTATAAAATGAAATGTATTTAAGCATAAACAACACATTTTTTATTTGAAAACCAAATGACTACAAAATAAGTGTTCTGTAAATATATACCAAGCTAAAAAGTGTTCTGTGGTCAAAGAAGTTTGGGAAACACTGGCGTAGAAGATGAAATAAGCTGGGAGCCTTGAGATCAGGAGCTAAGGCCTGGCCTGCTCTACACAGTTAAGTTGATACAAGACAGCTTACATTGACTTAGCTATGTATGCATCTACACTTCAGTTTTGCTCTGGCCACTGTAACTGCCCCATTATGCTGACTTAATAACACCACATCACTGAGTGGTGTCGAGTCAAGGTTCATGTAGTTAAGTCAATGCAGTGTCAGTGTGGACACTGCATTACTTACATCAGCTGTTAGTGGGCTCCAGGAGGTGTCCCACAAAGCCCTATCCTGACCGCTTTGGTCAACATTGTGAACTCCGCTGCCCAAATCTGGCAGTTTCTTGTTGCATCTGGCAAACCCTCTTCTCAGCTGTCAGCCATTCCATACGCTGCCTGTAAGCTTCTTTGGCTCTTTCTGTAGCTTCTCTCTCTGAACAGCTCTCTTCTTTATTTCAGCCATTTTCTGTTCATGGTCAAGACACAGGCTCTCACTCAGGGCTTGCAATTTCATTCCTTCTGCTGATGCCATCTGGCTCATGGTCACTGATCTCACTCCCCTTGTGTGGATCAAGGGGAGTGAGTTCAATATCCTAAGTTTAGATTTATCTTGAATACATTGACCTCTGTGTGTACTGTTTCTTCAGCAGCTGTAAATGTGGCCTTGAGGGTCTCTCCATCCATCCAGTGGAATGGCTGAGCTAGATAAGGAGGGAGGAAGAGGATTCAGGATGCTAGATCCCAACAGATCCCTCAAGCCTCCACTGCTTCAAATAATGAGCACAGGACCTGCAGGTTCAAGAGTCCCATGCTAACCTCCCTTTGCAGCCCATAGAGAACTGCATATCAGGACCTCCCTACAACATTCCCCATGGCATCAGGGGTTGTTGAACTACCACTCCACTTCTGGGCGCAGTAAAGACATTTGCAGCTTCACATGTCTTTCCTAGGTCAGTGTATATGTATCTGAAATGAAAATGATTGTTCTTTCCCCTTCATAAGTTTTTTTCCTCTAAGGTACATATTTTTTCATTTGCCTTGTTATGCAATAAAAGTCTGGTTTTAGACATATTCTTCTTTATTAGTTCACAACATATGCTGGGTGATGCTGGCATCATTCACAGACAATTTTAATACGTGCATTGATGGAGTTATATTACCACACACACAACACTCATCAAAGGACTCATACGGGGCTTCAAAAGAGCAAGGACAAGTAATATAAACTACAGTAATACAAACTACTCTGACTCACAATAAAAATGGTCTTTAAAAGTCTCACTGAGTTGTATAGTTCTGCACTGAGCTCTTCTTATAACCCTGCTTATCTGACTGCTTAAAATTAGCAAACAGCCACCATGGAAGTTCCCCTCACCCCTTTGCTTCACAGATATTATGGAGGGCAGAGCAGGTAGCTATAACCACTGGGATTTTTTTTTCCATGGAGGTCAAATCTCATGAGTAGAAAGCATCAGTGCCCATTCAAATGGCCAAAGGCACATTCAACTGTCATTCTGCACCTGCTCAGCCTGTAGTTGAAGTGCATTTTGGTACTGTCAAGATGGCTGGTGTGTGGCTTCATAAGCCATTAACTTCTTAAGCCATCGCTTCATAAACCCAGAAAGGTTTGGGACATTGTAGTGAGGTGATGATTCACAGGCACAATGCTTCCTGTTGGTCATCTGGGAAGTAGCTCTTACTGGCCTTCAGAGGGTGCTCTGAAGGCTGGAATCTTGCCTGTTGCTGATCCTGGTGCCTCTACCTCAGGTTTCTGACCCAGCAGTACCCCCTCACTCTGGGTCTCCCCTCCTCAGGGAACCCCCAACCCTCTATCCCCGTCTTGCCTCAGTGGCTTCTGCCAGTCATCATCTAGCCCTCACTCACAGGGGTAGACTGCAGTCTGTAATGACCACTTGTTGACAAGGGGTTAGGACCAGCTGTATCTGCCTATTCCTTGGCTGCACCTCTGCAACCCCAATACCTGTATAGGCCTTCACCCAGGCCTGCAGCCTGGGAGTTTACCAGGCTGGAGCTCCCCAACTCCTTTTCCCTGTTTCTCAGCACTGCTCCAGCTTCAGGTACCTTGGTCTCAGCAGCTAGGTCCTTTTCTCTCTCCAGCGCTGAAGACAGTCCTCCATCTCCTGGCCTGCAGCCGTCTTATAAGGGCCAGCTTGGCCCTGACTGAGCTGCCCACAGTTGTGGTCAGCTTCCGCTAGCTGTTCTCACTCTTATTTCAGGAGCGGGGTAACCACCCCGCTACAGACATGAATAAAAGTAGAGCTGTTCAGGGAGCAATGAGAGAGCTGAAGCTTTCTTGGGTGTAGAGGAAAAGTACAGGAGACCTAGAGCTGTGGAAGGGGTTCTGGGCATAGCAGTAAAGTTGGCACTGTCCCTGGGGAGTAAGGCGGGGGGCCTGGGTCTCTGTTGGGTAGGGGCTGGAGGGAGGACAAGAATCAGAAAGATCCAGGGATAGGGAATATTGGGCTGGGGAGCCAGCACACAAGGCTGGGTCAGTCCTTATAAGAGAACTTGGCCTGGTGCAGGATGGAGGTTAATTTTGTGTCAGTGTAGTAGGTATTTTAGCCCATCAGTGTGATTAGTCTCTTTCCTTTGATGAAATGGTAACTCTTAAGGTGTCACTGTTTATGCTGGTACCCCCAATGGAGGCTGTTTCTGCAGCATTCTCAGAGATGACCCCAGAATTACACTTCCCAAGACTCAAATAAACCTCTAGTATTGGCTGCAAAGCCTGGGTATCCCAAAGGCTAAATCACACCATTGACAGAGATGTCAGAGCCTCCTGCAGCCTGGTTCACTCACATGTTTTTAAAAAAGGAAATTCACTTACAAAAGCTTTCATTATGCCAAAGCTATGCTTGGTGTCTTACAACAGTGCCCTGTGTCTGGCCAGGACTGGTAGGGGACTTCAAACCCCCAAACTCAAGCATTAGGAATCCAAGAAATGCTCAATTACAACCTCTTCACAGCTTCCTGGAAGGAATGTTCGTGTGAGAAGAAAAACCAACCAACCAACCAAACGCGACTTACAAACCCAGTAAATGTATAGTTAAGGTGCTGCTCCATGAAGGACATGTAGACCCAGCCTTAATTCTGCCTCTGGAGGGATCACAATAGAACTGGAACTATATAGCATGACCCTGCCCCCTCACAAAAAGGGCTATTTCCTCTGTTATACCATAACACCATGCCGGGATTCCTGTTCATACAATCCAAATTACCCTCGTTGTCGCTTTGTTGTTCCTACTATTAGAAATAAAGTAGTATCTGAAAGTTGCTCAGGAAACCCTTGAATTTTGCTCTGCTTGTCTAGGAGTTCTGCTACTAGGAGTCAGTGCCTGCCTCTAGCTCACAGCCTGATTTTGCTTTATATCAGCAAAGTTTTGACTGCTACTTCAGCCCAGGCCTCATGCCTCATAGTAGGCCTCTGATACAAGGCCTTATGTCTCAGGCTCTCTTCCTACTACATTTCCCCACTTTTTGTCTTTTTTTTATGTGGAGGATGTTTACTTACTATCCCGGAAAAATATAATGCATGGACTGAAGATGACCTAGGGGACTAAACACTGTTATGTGGTCAACTTACTTTACTATCCACACATTCACACCCCATCTGTCCCTTAGTCTGCATATTCCTTCATATGACTGATGGACAGCTTTTATTTCTCAATTGTATTTAGTCCCTTATGGTAGGCCTGGGAATGTTAGCTCTGGGTCCATGACTGAGGAATGTAGTTTTATGATTGAGCCTTAGGGGTACTTTCGCATAATTAATATGTATGGATAATATGGATTTGGTGTATATATTTGTATGTTACATCTGGGTATATATGTATAGTATGTATGTGTACATATGACAGTACTTTACATCCAAGCATAACAATCCTTTTCCAGTCTGGGTAATGCAGTTTAGCCCTTGTGGTACTGTAGATTACTATTAGGGCAATTACAGTTACAACCTGTATTATTATTGGTAATAAGCTGAGTGTTCTGAAATACTGGGATAGACATTATTACAGTGTGTCCCACAGTGCTATGTATATGAGAAGTAAAAGAGAAATTTGGAGTAGCGACATTACGAATGAGACCTATATATATATATATATATATATAATATATAGTCTTATAATTAGTTACTACACAGTACTGTCCATCCATGTTATAGATTACCCTTACTGCTAGTTATCACCCTTTGGCAAACTTTACTGGGCAGGAAACAGGAACGGCTAGCTTCTCTGTTAAATTGGTTGCATTGCTCTGTGATACACCAATAGCTGACATAGATCCAGTTGTTCCTTATGGATGCTGTTTTTCAGACCACCAACTGAACGGACAGTAACCAATTTATTAAATATTGCGGTGTTAGGATTTAGTATTGGCACTGAACAAGATTGTTTTGAATATCATGTGCCTTACTTAGGATGCAGTATCACTGATCCCAAAGTGTAAATTGGTACTACCAGGGAATTTGTTTACCTAATTTGTAGTTACTCTGTATTACCTTATTTAACTTAATTTCTTTACCAGTTTGTTTTTTTTCTTGCCTTCATCTTGTTTGCTGCCATTTGTTTGTTGATTTTTACCTGTGTGTTGGTTACAGGGCCGGCCCTACCTTTTTTGCCGCCCCAAGCAGCTCAACGGGGAAGATGGTTGAGCTGCCGCAGTTGCGCTGCTGAGGAGGGACAAGCGGTTTTTGGCGGCATGCCTCCGGCAACTCTGAAGAACAGGGAAGATTGGTGAGCTGCCAAAAGCCGCTTTTGTCTCCTCTTCCCTCTTCGGTGGAGCCGCCGCAGCCGTGCCGCCGAAAGCCGTCTGAGTGCCGCCCTGACATCGCCCTGCACGCCGCCCCCCACTGCTTGCCGCCCGAGGCACCTGCTTGCTACGCTAGTGCCTGGAGCTGGCCCTGATTGGTTAAACAGTTTAGCAATGCTATGCACATTGAAAATGATGTACATCAATAATACAGTACTACAAAAATAATACAGTTGCTTTTACATAGTAGCCAAGTTTAACTTAACTGGCAGTGGTTTTTAGCTGATTTGCCAGCTTCATTGTACATATACGGTAGATTGAGGTGTATTTGTCCACTCTCTTATTTATAAAGCACTTTGTCTTCTCTTGGTGCCTGGGGGTCCCTTCGCTGTATACTGATATCTTCTGGTGTTCTTTGTGGTGTGATATCTTCTGGTGTCTTTGGTCTGCGGAATACAGCCTAAACAGCTTAAGTTAGTTAACATAATAAAGTTTTCTTGTTTTTAGTAATCCAAACTTAACACAAAGATTAATTTAGTGTGTTTACATTGTAGCAGGGACCAAGTCTTTTATAACACACACCATACTTTTGCAATTGTTGTCTAGACATTAATTTAACTGGAAGTGCATTACTAAAAATGCACTAATATTACTAATATTTTATACTAAATATAATGCTTAACTGCTAAAATAGATGCTCACAGTCTTCTGTGAGAAGGTGTATTGTTTTTCCCTGCTCAGCACTGTGTTTTAGCAAAAGAGTTAGTAAAAGAATTTTTACCAAGCTTTTTAGAGTTAATTTGCTTCTGATACCAATTCCACTTTTAACTGTTTAGGAAAAACAAACCTTAACAACCACTGCTTCCCCTTAACATAACATAAAAGTGTATACAATTAAACCAAAATAAATTTTAAATGCAAGTCTGTGCAAACACTTTGAGGGTATTACATTTTCATGATACTTTGCTGTGTTTATGAGACAAAGGTGAAACCTGTTGAAATTGTTACATACATAAATTGCTATATTAAAACATTTTTGCTATAACGTTCTTATAACTATATTTAAAAGGGTAAACAAGTTTATAAAAACCTAAGAAGAAAGTGACTTTTTTTTAATATTACCTTTATCTTAATGTTGATTTCTACTTTTTTTTATTTTGAATAAAAAATATATTAAAAACAAAACTGTGATTAATAAAAGGGAATTATTTTTGCTTCCAGTTGCATTATTTGTCGAGGCTGAAATATATATACATATATTTATTAATTCCTATTTGTTCTGAAAAGTTCAAAATGGCCTCAGTCATAATGTTATGATGATTATGCTCCAACCATAATATTAAAATAATGTTGTACCTCTTTTAAAAAAAAGTATAAATTTACTTTTGTTGCAACAAAATAAAAATAATAAAAATATAGTGATGTCTCACACACCACATACAACACACAGGACAAACTTCCAGTTAAAAACAAATGGCTCCAGAATTCTATTTATAAATATACAAAACAAGGCAAACAAAAATAAAATAAAAAACCCAAACAAAAGGGCTAAACATTTAAACAAGCAAGTTATTACCTATTTTATTTGTAATAAAAACTGTTAAAGATCCTATTAATATTTTGTTGCATCAATTTAGTAACTTAAGGCATTTTCCATTGCTTTATATTAAACTTTATTTTAAAACTCTGCTATATGGAAATAAGAAAAGCCCAGGTTTCAAATATTATTCAGTGGTTAGGATTAGAAGCAGAGTGTGCATTTCTGTTGCTTGGGAACCATATCTTCAAGAAAGTTAGGAGTAATTTCAGCTGTTGCATTCCTGATGGGTTAAAATAATTAATTTACCAGGCTTATTTAAAGTAAAGTTTTTATCTTGTTTTCTTCTTGTTTGTTGTTTTTGTTTTTTTCTTTTCAATTGCTTTATCTTTTGGAGGTTTCTGTAAAAATTGTAACTTTCAACATTTAAAACGAAGTGAATAGAGGCGGGGGAGACGAGGAGGAAGGGTGGGTACTGAAGAGCAACCTAAGAAGGTAGCGAGATCTGAGCCAAGAAAGATTAACTCCATCAAGGTATCTTAAGGTACCAGCAGCAGCAGCAGCGAATTTAGCTAACTGAGAAAGGATATAGAGGAAAATTTAACTGGTATGTAAAAATATTTTAGAAAGAAGGTTATATTTTTAGCTGTGAGCGAGAAGTGTGGTTCTGTGGGTCAAAGCAGTTGGGAACCTGCACTGTTGGGAACCCGCACCCCTGATTTTATCCTGGCTCTGTGAGGAGAGCGGGGGTAGTTCCCTCCTCTTGTAAAACCTGAATTTGTTCCCCCAATGTGTGTTCCTTTTGTGTGCCTGCCAAAAGATTGCAGAAGTGCCCTTTTTAGCTGAAGTTAATTGTTTTGGGGCAACTCCATGTGTTAATGCATCAATTCTAGGTGTTAAGCTGCTCAATTTTGGTTTTTCACTTTGAAGTTGTTTTTCATTCACTCCCCTGCGCTTGAGTCGCAGCTCCCATCTCCTAATGTGCTCTGTGAACTGTTCCATTTTTACCTTCGTCTGATTTATCAATTCAGTGAAAGTGCCGTTTGCTTCTTCTGTGTACTTATTTTTGCTCTATTGTCAGGCACCAGGGTAGGTTTAACTGGAACCTGGCTTTTATAGTAAAGTGGGTGTTGCACTGCAGTAGACCCTGTTTCGTCTCTTAATTTTGCTAGGGCCACCTTTTTCCATTGCTGTCCCCATTCTTCAAGCACAGGGTGGCTACCTGAAGCCTGCTGTTGACCACAAGTATTTATAACAGGGTATCATCTTGTACGTCTCTATCCATCACACTGTCATCCTGATCTTATTTTTAAGATGGGTCTGCATGTTCCCGTTCTCTTTAGCGAACGTGTTGGTATCAAGGTGTTCTGGTACCACCCTTCTGGAATGTGTTTGCATTAGTGCTCTGTGACTAGCACTTCTTAGGAATGTGTTTTTGCAATATCCGCTCTGTTCTTGCCAGATTCTGCGAGCAGGGCCTGACTCTAGCTCATAGCCTGGTTTCGCTTTATATCAGCAAAGTTATGACCACTACTTTAGCCCAGTGAGGCCTCTGATACAAGGGCTTATGTCTCAGGCTCTCTTCCTGCTACAGCGTCTATGTTGTTATTATTTGTATGTTTTACTTAGGCTGCCATCAGAGATTAAGCATCGGTTCCCCATATCCATTCCCATGCAACCCCATGAAAACAAAACACTCTAAGTGAATCAGCATGTTTCTCCGACAGCACAGGAAAGAAGAGGGAGATTGTAATTGCATTTTCTATTTTTCGATATGTGGTAGGTGCTCGGACACTGTGGTGACGAAGTCATAAAAGCCCTGGGTATCCATAAAGAAGGTGACATCTCTCTCTCTCTCAGGGCCTGATCCTGAAAAGTTCTGTTCACTGTCAGCTCTCGGGGTGTGTCTACACTGCAATAAAACATCCATAACTGGCCCAGGTCAGATGATGTGGGTTCACAGGTTTCAGTCTGCAGGGCTATAAAATAGCAGTGTAGATGTTGAGGATTGGGCCAACTGTGGGTGTGTTTTTTGCCATGTAGACATGGCCTCAGAGAGAGCAGGAAATAAGGTGACATAGCACCTCAAGATCAGACCCAGGATTTGCCCCAGGATTTCAATGTAGTTTACAAACATTGGCAAACAACGGGAGCCTGGACTTCTCCAGGAGTGGGCCATTGAGGGAGGGGCCTGTAATAGCTCACTATAAAGCAGAAACGCACAGCAATGTGATCAGTCAATTCCAAGACAATATTGGCTCATGTTAATTTCCTGCCAAATTCTGAAGATGCAATTAAGTAAGCACACAATTTGGAACATTTCACTTCGTATGTCAAAATGGATTATAATCCTAATTTGATAATGCCTGCTAATGGCCCATTAGCCACTGTTGGCTTCTCCTCAGGTCAGCTAACATCCCACTGCTGCGAGGCAGTTGGCAGCAGAGAGATGGCAGTGTTCACATCATTAGAGATTATTGCTTCAGAAGCACGACAAAAAGACAGACAACAAACCCCAGTTTACTTGTCACTGGGGGGCTTATCTGACTCTGGATTTCAGGGTTAACTTTTACAGCTGTCCCCATTTACAAAAGAGCCTATTTCTAGCTCTTGTCTGCAGTGGACGGTGAGAGGGATGCTGCAGTAACACAAAAACCTTTACCTGATTTACAGGTTCCTTAGCCTTATGGCCGCTCCTCCAGGGTCTCTGGCACTCCTGAGCCTAGCAGCCGCCCTGTCTCAGTTGCCCCTATTGCATTCGTGGATTGGCAGCCTAGGGCTGCTTCTCTGAGTCCCTAGCTCCAGGGACCCACCACAGCCACTACTAACTCCACTCCAGCGTGGCTTTCCCTTTCCAGGGCACAGCCTGTCTCAGTCTAGCTTCTCCAGCTGCCCACTAGCAGCCCTACATAGGCCCAGGTGTAGGGCAGCCCCTTTAATAGGCTGGCTTGGACTCATCTGCTCTGGGCTTAGTCCCTTCACTGGGACCAGCTCCCCTGGTCCTAAAGTCTGAATTCAGCAAGCACCCAGCTATACGCATGTGAGTGGGCCCGCTGAAATCAATTGAATTTGGTGCGTCAAGATTAAGCACCTTGGTATATCAGATCACTTTACACATGTGCTTAAGTGCCTCCCTGATTCAGGGCTCAAGTTAGTCAAACTGGAAGAATTTTGCACTTTTCCCAGCATGGAAGATGAAAGATGTTTCCCCTTTTGTTTCAAGTCAGTATAACTCATGTTCTCATGCGCCAAATGATCTAGGGGAATGCTGATCATTAAGGATGTGATTCTATTATGGAAGTCATGGAGACCATGGATTCCAGGACTTCCATGACTTGCTCTGCGGCAGGGCTGGAGCAGCTGTCAGCTTCAGGGCCACCAGAACAGCTGACTGGCGGCCAGCCCCAGGCCCACAGGAGCAGCCGTCCCCAGACCACAAGCATCTGGGGTTGGGTCAGCCCCCTCGGTTCTGGAGCAGCAGCGATCAGCCCTTTTGGCAGGAGCAGTGGTAGGGCTGGAGCAGCTACAAGCCCCCGCAGAACTCTGTTTGTCCCCCTCTGCCCTAAGGGTATTTTTAGCAAATGTCAGGGACAGGTTGCAGGCTTCCATGAATTTTTCTTTATTGCTCATGACTGATCCTGACTTTTACTAAAAATACCTACGACAGAAACTTAACCTTACTGATAATGCAACTCAGATCTAAAGCATTTTGGACAGAAGTTCAATTCTGGGCCTAAAGTAGTTAAATAATCCCTAAATCTAAAGACTTCTGCTGAAATCTGTATTTGTGTGGAGAGGGGAAGGAGGCCGGAGCTGGGGGTCGGTTACACACACAATTGTCTTGTTTTTCTTAAAGTCCATTCATGATAATAAATAACAGGCTTTGAATGAAGTGGTTTAAATCAGAACTGCCCAATATGGTCAACAGGGAGATCTGCTTAAACAATGACAGACCCATACGGGAGGACTGCCAACTTTCTATCTGCAGAAAATCAAACACTCTTGTTCTGTCCCTGCCCCACTCCTTCCCTAAGGCCCTGTTCCTGCCCTGCCCCTTCATCTTCCCTCCCTCCATAGCTCGCCCCTACCATTGCTCATTCACCCCAGCTGGGGGTGGGGGGTTGGGATGCGAGAAGGGATGAGGGCTCTGGCTGGGTGCAGGCTCTGGGGTGGAGCCGGAGAGGAGGGGTCTGGGGTGAAGGAAGGGGCTCTGGGCTGGTGGTTGGGGCCGAGGGGTTCAGACTGTGGGAAGAGGCTAACTGGCTTCAAGACTGAGTTTGATTAAGTTTATGCCGGGGATGATAACGCTGGGACTGCCTACAACAGCATGTAGCCAATCTACGACTGCTAACAGCAAATATATCCAACAGCCAGACATAGGACACTAATTGGGGAGGGCTCTGAGTTATTACAGATAATTCTTTCCCAGGTATCTGCCTGGCAAGTTTTGCCTACATGCTCAGGATCTAAATGATCACCATATGTAGGGTTGAGAAGGAATTTTCCTCAAGTCAGATTGGCAGAGACGTTGGGAGTTTTTTGCCTTCCTCTGCAGTGTGGGGCACGCGTCACTTTCTGGCTTGAACTAGAGTCAATGGTGGATTCTCTGTAATCTGAAGTATTTCAGCCATAATTTGAGGACTTCAGTAACTCGACCAGAGGTTCGGGGTCTGTTACGGGAGTGGGTGGGTGAGGTTCTGTGGCCTGTGATGTGCAGACTAGATGGTCATAATGGTCCTTTCTGGCCATAAGTTCTTTGAGTCAGGTGCAGGGGTGAAGTCAGGTCAATGCTGGATCAGGTCTGTAGAAGGTGGAGTGTGTTTAGATAAGTGAGAATGGGCAAAGGCTTGGATATCTTCTTTCTAGGCTGGCACCAACTTGACACCACTGTACCTTTAACTGCTGCTTTCACCTTCGGTACCCTGGGTTCTGATGCGGGAAAGAGGAATGAAATCTCCTTGCAAATATCTCCCTTCCCACCATGAGCTCCTAAGGGATCATTCTCCTTCCGATCTTATCAATACCCCTACATCAGTCTCTACGCCTGGTCCATGCCCTTCCTCTCTCTCTCTCATGCCTTTATGCTATCAAGTGTCTTGGAGCCAAAGTTTCCTAACAACTTGTTTCCTCACAGACCCTGCTTTGCACATCTCACTGTAGGCCAGAAAAGCACAAGAAGAGCTGAGCCTAACAGCGCCTCAGCGGTCCTCTCTGTCTCCTCTTCAGGGATGCATCTTCCACTGTTTCTGTGAGGAGGAGTATGTCTACACTGCAATAAAACAGGGATTAAAAGCAGTGAAAGCAGCTGAGAGAGTGGCTGACAACATTGGCTAGCTCAGTCAGGACCCAGCTGGCCCTTATAAAAGGGCTGTGAGCCAGTAGCTGAAGGAGTGTCTATCTAGCCCTGGAGGGAGAAGGACTAGCTGTCTGCGGGCAGGGTACCTGAAGCTGGAGCAGTGCTGGGGAATAGGGCAAGGGATTTGGGGAGCTCCAGTCTGGTAAAACCCCCAGGCTGCAGGCCTTGACAAAGGCCCCAAAAGTAATGGGGCTATAGAGGTGCAGCCCAGGAATAGGCAGAAGCAGCAGGTCCTAACCCCTTGCCAATGATGAGTGACCATTACAGACTGCAGTCTGCCCCAGTGAGTGGGGGCTAGATGATGACTGGCAGTAGCCACTGAGGAAAGGTGGGGACTGAAGGTTGGGGGTTCCCCAGGAAGGGGAAGAGGCAAGACAAAGAGCACCAAGGTCCAGGAGGGACATGGGGGCCAGCGGCATGCAAGACGTTGGCCAGCAGAGGGCGCTCCGAGCTGGAAGCGAGCAGATTCCCAGGATGACCAGCAGGAGGCACCATGCCAGTGAGTCTTCGATCTCACGCTACACTCAATTAGCAGCTGTAGAAGGATTTGTCTGCATAGGAAAGCTATTGCAAAATAAGATAGGATGTGAATTTGAAGTGGGATAACTATTCTGCACTAGCTCCTCATGTGTACACTCTTATTCCACACTAGTGTGTCTTTGTGTAGTTTAACTTAATCCAAAGGTAGACTGGTATAGAATAAAAGTGTCCATCCAGGGAGCTATTATGGAATAGCTATTTTGGCCTATTTCCCCACTTCGACAAACCCCAACTGTTTGACTTGCCTGGATGTACATTTCAAGTCATTGTGATGGCCATAGAGGTACTGTGTTACTCATCACTGCTTATTAAAGAAATCTACTGGTTCTTTTTATTAAGTGATAAAAATACACAGAGCAAGTTTTCTAAAATATTAAACATCTAGCAAGGAAAGTGACATACATAATTTGTTATATTTACACAACAGGCTTAAGGAAAAACAAAGTACATAAAATATAGAGTTTTACTGTAAGTCATTTCACTCCATTGCCATGAATAATTCAATTCTCTTTACAACATTACATTATCGCTACTGTAGACTTTCTCTGAGAAAACTGACAGGATAGGATGAGAAATTAATGTCTACAGCTTTATGTGTATGCAAAAAGAAATCTTGTTAAGTATACGTAAGATAGGAAGCCGAATAAATAATTAAACAACATATGTTAAAAACAACACAAATCTTTATCATGGAGGAGAAGTCAGGCTCCGTAACTGAGGTTAAGTTTTGCACTTTAAGATGGGATTCAAGCTCTTTGATATATATGAAGAATACTGTTAAAAGATCAGGCGGTCTTTCCTAATGGTCGGGGAGGGTGGCTGACCTAGTGGTTAGAGCAGAGGTGACCAGGCCTAGTGGCCACAGCCCAAATCAGTAGCTAAGTTACCAAGTCCAGGGAGTGAGCCAGAGCTGAGAATCAGGATTCAAGGGTCAGAGCCAGAAGCATCAGGTGAAGCAGAGCATGTGCTAGGAGTGGAAACCAGGAACTGGGAGCCAAGGGGAGGCAACCACCAGTGGCAGCCAAGAACAAGGACCAGGAGGCAGAAGCAGGGGTTAGGAGCGAGGGTCAGCAGCAAGGATGGAGCTGAGAGCAGAAACAGGAAGCAGGACCAGAAACACAGCTTGCAGGCAAGGAACACTAATGAGCAGCCAGGGACTCAGGCCTGCTCCAGAGTTTAAGAAGTGGGGGAGGGATAGCTCAGTGGCTTGAGCATTGGCTTCTAAGCCCAGGGTTGTGAGCCCAATCCTTGGGGGGACCATTTAGGGATATAGGGCAAAAATCACATGGATGGTTTAAGTGAGGATTGGTCCTGCTTTGAGCAGGGGGTTGGACTAGATGACCCCCTTCCAACCCTGATATTCTATGAATGTGCCTGCTGTAGCCTTCAGTTTATCAGGAGGCCACGTTCAGTAGTTGAATGAGCTGGGTCTGGGTTGTGCTGTGGATTCCTGACATGCAATGTATCCTCCCCAAAACGGCAACACTTATTTGCTGTGTACTGAATTGCCCACTTTCAAAATAGACTCTCGATTATCCAGGATTGGGTTAACCAGAAAGTAGATTAACCAGGATGTCAAAAAAAACAACAACGCGTAATTCGCAGGGCCGTCTCTGGCTTTGTTGCCGCCCCAAGCACACAAAATAAACCCCACCAGGGCACAGGGCAGCCAGTGAACCAACACCCCTCCCCCCCGGCGCAGAGTGGCTGGTGAACCAACTGCCCCTCCCCGTATTTCCTATAGATGGTGATTATCCAGGATTTTATTAACCAGGATTAATTTTTTCCCTATCATCCTGGATAATCGAGAGTCTACTGTAATGTCCTGGGCATTTTCAAGTACATCCAGTATTTCACGTAGGAGTTCAAATTAATTTAAAAATGGACCAGTTAAGAAACTGAGTCCCCTGTGCTCGAGCCAGTTTTGTCCCCAGTGGTCTCAGCTCAGACACCGTGTTTACATAAACACTGGCTGAGATGAGCCTTGAGTAGATCTGATGCAATGGGTAATTTTTAAAATAGTTTTTTAAAGTTTACTTGTATCTCTCCCTATTGTTCTTTGTAACTGAAAGCGTCTCTGTCAGCAGAGGCTGAGGAATAACATTGTTCTTCCAAGAAATTACAAAGAATTGCCCTATTTTAAATGGCTTCTGTCTTCTAGTGTTCCCTATGGAGCGATGGGCATAGGCTGTGCTCAGAAGGGATGGCCACTGCCTCCACTGACCTGTGTCTCAGTTCTCCTCTGTCTCCATCTCCATGAGGGCAGCTTGGCTCAGTCCTGTTGAGAACAACAGGAACCACTGAGAAAGTGGCCAGTTGCTACGCGTAATCTGTAGCCTCGGTCCTATTGAGAGCAATGGGAGATGGTAGCTATTTTGAAAGTGGGCAATTCTTGGTAAAGTTTTTCTGAAATGATCTGTCTTTCGGGAAGTGTCAGAACAGTTGTTCCTCATCTGAAACCAAACAGCTTCATAGGGTCAGATAAAAACAATTCAATGGAAACATGCCTGTAACAGTGTTTCCTAAAAAAAGAAAATTCTTAAAGCAGTGGCAACCTCATCATAAGGAATTCTGAGTCCAATTCTGGTGTCTGGACTATTACATTTTTTGAAAGAGATGTTAAAAAATAATAGAGAGGTTAGAGAAGGGCTACAAGAATGATGTGAGGTCTGGAAAACCTACCTTACAGTGAGAGACTGAAGGAGCTCAATCTATTTAGCATATCACAGATAAGGCTAAAATGTGACTTGGTCACTATCCAAATACCTCCAGAGAGAGAAGATACTTGATAAGAGAGGGCTCTTTAATTCAGGAGAGAAGGGTGTAACCAAATCTAATGGTTAGAAGTTGAAGTCTGCAAAATTCAAACTGGAAATAAGATTCTTAACAATATGAATGAGTGGCACAGATTACCAAAGGATACATGACTTCTCCAGCACGTGGCGTCTCTAAATAGAGACCGGATGTCATTCCAAAAGAGCTGCTTTAGTTCTACCATAGGCTGCAGGAATCGCTAGGTGAAATTTATGTCTTGTGTGATATAGAAGGTCAGACAGGCTAGAAGATCATTATGGTCCCTTCTGATTTTAAAATCTATTAATCTATAAATATTTCAGGATCAGACACAGTGATAACTCTTCGGGCTCACAGCATCTTTACAGTACTCAGCTTCTAACCTATGTAATTAGTGATTATTCTTTTTTATTAATTGTGGCAGTGACTTGGGGCCTTAAGCAGGGATCAGGGACCACTGTACTAAGTACTGTACAAACACATTACAAAAGTATGGGCCCTGCACAGAAGAACTTACACTCTAAGCCGGGGTAGGCAACCTATGGCACGTGTGCCAAAGGTGGCACGCGAGCTGATTTTCAGTGTCACTCTGCTGCCTGCATGGGATACCGGCCGCCAGCCCCGCTCAGCCCGCTGCCAGTCTGGGGTTCCGGCTGCCTTTGTCTGTGAGACTGATGATCCCAGTATCAAAGTTTTGTTCCCCATATAAGTACTCATAGACTGTCACCCAGTAACCTTCTCTATGCTAAGCTAAATACAGTGACAGACTCAAGGATCTCAGTTTAAGGCAGGTTTTCCAATCCTTTAATCCTTCTTGTGGCTCTTCTCTGACCCCCTCCAATTTATTGACCGCCTTCCTGAATTGTGGCCACCAGAACTGGACACACTGGTCCAGCAGGGTCACACCATTGCCAAATGCAGAGGCACAATCATCTGTCCAGACCTACTCAAGATTCCTCCACTTAGCCTAGATTTCTCATCAGACCTGTACTTTGAAGGGTCAGATAACAGCAGTACGCCACACAGAAACGTTAGTCTATTTTACTCACTTTGATTGGCACTGGTGCTGCTCTCTGAATATGGAGAATGTGATGCAGGTTGCTGTCCCATCAGGATGATGCAGAGAAACACTGCACATGTGGAAAAGAGGCTCCTCTTCAGAAGATACATTTCAGGGATATTTTTCAGAGTGAGAAGAGGATGATGAGCAACTCCTGAGGAGAGGGATGCAGACGAGAGTCATCCAGGTGCTCAAATACTGTGGAGCAAACACATCAGAGTAGCATGATCGAGTGGCTGTATGAGATGCCATAGCCTTCTGGAATTTCGTGATGCACTTGGCCACACACTCCCAGAAAGCAGCTGCCTGACCTTGGACCTGGCAAAGTGGCCAGAGAGCATGAGGGCTCTGTGTGACACCGAGTGTCTTTGTGGAAGAGGAGGAGTGGGGGCAAGGCCTGGGGCAGGAGCCGGGGATCGAGCTCCCCCTGGCACTTTGGAAAGTCAGCATCTGTGCGTATAGTGCTACCACCAGGGTTGTCAGTGGGGATGACGCTGGCATTAGCTAGATGAGTCCATTGATCTGCCTGGCGGGAAAACAACTAACTCAAAGCTCAAACAGGTGAACAAGGAACCTGAGGGCACAGGCCTAGTGCTGGCACAAAAATGCTGTAGGCTGACAGGTAGCCACTGTGACAGAATCAGACCAGAAGAATATAAGAGTGCTGGGAGGCAGGTATATTAGTCTCAGGATGTGTACCCACAGTACAAACTTATGGGTCCTGCGCTTTCTGGCAGATTTAGGGGCCTCAGAAACTCCTCTAGGCCCCAGAGTGACCTCCCTTTCTCAGCATAATTGGCAAGAATCACCGCCTAGTGAGTTACCTTCATCACAGGCCAGTATGGAAAATGGGAAAAAGGGGGGGAGCCCGGGCCCGCCCTCTACTCCAGTCTCCAGCCCAGGGACCCTAATAGTATCAGCTAAGACAGCTGACCTTTTATCCACAAAACACAATACAATTCCCTGGGCTACTTCCCCACAGCAGTCCCTGCTTCTTCAAACTCCACTTCGCCCTTACCTCAGGGCCTCCTTCCTTCTGGATGATATGTTGTCCACCACTCAGTCTCACCAACAGCATAACTTCCTTCCACAGCTCCTGACACCCACAGCCCATCTGACTAACTGGGAGGTTTTTATCTGGTTCCAGCCAGTCCCTGATTGGCTTCAGGTGTCCCAATCAGGCTAGCTGTTTCTACTCCTTTCTAGAAGGTTCTTAATTGGCCCCAGGTGTCTTGATCGGCCTGGAATAGCCTTTGTTCAGCTATCCAGGGAACAGGGACCTGCACATCCTGAGACTAATATACCTGCCTTCCAGCACTCTCCTATATCCTTCTGGTCTGACTCTGTCACACCACCTTATCTAAAAATATGTGCACAAGAGCAATATATAGTGGCTACCTACATGGTTCCAAGCATCACACCCACCAACAGGAAGATTCACACCGATGGCCATTGGTTTGTGCAGCATCTGCCAGGATAACCTTCCGCCCCAACACTTGTTAGAGGAGCATGAACAGTGCATAGCTGAGTAGCCCAAAGTCAAGAAAGAGCTAAGCTTGCACAATGTAATTCTGCCCCCCTTGAGGAGAGCACTGTGTTAAACAGCTGCCATGCTCCATTTCTGAGATGGCTATCCTTGGGTTAATGGTATGTCATGGAGTCTGCAAAGCACGGCGGATCCTTCAGGATGACAGGGCTCTATAAATTGAAGGTTATATCATTTTTATTAAAAAATCCCCACTGTCAGTTTACATCCTTTTTAATGTTTAAT
This sequence comes from Dermatemys mawii, assembly GCA_007922305.1. Classification (NCBI taxonomy): domain Eukaryota; kingdom Metazoa; phylum Chordata; order Testudines; family Dermatemydidae; genus Dermatemys; species Dermatemys mawii. The sequence continues at coordinate 9,415,310 of ML677397.1, read as the reverse complement.
TTCAAGCCATAATAAGTCTGTTGCTTGCTCTCGCTTCTCCTTCAGGGGCTGAATCTGAGTTACTGCTCTTCCAAACCTTCCTTTAAATGCAAAGCTGCTCTTGCTCTCATCTTTACTGATCCTTCCTATATAGCTTATAGAACTGAAAAACCCTGCACTTATATAGGGACTTTCATATGCAAGGTCCCCACCACTTGACTAAATCCAGCATCAAACAATAGCAGTGCAGGGAGGCGCATAGCAGTGATATATTCACATCCTTACACAGAAGAATCTGTTTTGCAGAGACAATACTGGCCACACTGGAAAGAGATATGGGACTTTAAAAATATATTTATACTTTCAAGTAGCTATTAGTATTTTAACAAATCAAAAGAGAGGCTAATAAAACCCTAATAAAATTCATAAATTGACATCCTGAGCTTCCTATAACAGCAAAGACCAAAAAATATCTTGGAATTAATTCATAACCCCCACTCCTCCCCGCTGCAAAGTCAAATTATATATCTCATTAGTTTCCCATAGGAACTCTATTTTTCCTATGTCTTTCACTGGAATAATTGTATGTAAGACATTCAGAAAGCCAAAAGCACAGAAAAACTAAAATGTAGGCAGCAGAGAACTGATGAATTCCAAAGGTGAATCTCCACTGGAGCTGCCTTTAACTTTCATTCAACAGCCCCCCGAGCCAATATTCAACCTCTGTTAATTTTTTATGTCTGACACTTTGTTTCAGTTCAGCCCATGGTGCAAAATTGCCATCATACGCAGCACCTGTTTAAAAATTCACCATGCAGTACTCCACAAAGTAGAAGACTGGTCCTACCTCTGATGTAACTCAGAAGGAACGAACCAAGAAATGGTCACAACTCTTTAAAGATGCAAATTGAGAATCAGCCATCATAACAAGAGAGTTCTGTTAATTCTCTTATGAGTATGCAGATTTCGGCACTGACTTTTGCTAGGCTTATTTGTTTTATTTAGCAATAAATTTAATATGGGCTCCCTGAAGCAAAGAGACAGATGGACTATAAACTTTGAATTTTTAGTAGCTTTAGTTACTAGGTTAGTGTAATTTTTTTGTCCTTACTTAAATTATCTGTGAAAGTTTACAATGATTGAATTTGTTTTTTGGTGGTTTTCTTCTTTTTTTATAGTCTCCAGTGTGACTATACGCCTTTACATTAGAATTACATAAGAATATACAAACATAAGAACGGCCATATTAGGTCAGACCAATAGCCCATCTAGCTCACTGTGTCTTCCAGCAGTGGGAGTTAGCCGCTATGTTGCCCAGAGGCAGGCGTTAGCAGCTGCATAACCCAGTGGCAGGTGTCAATGGCCATGTTGCCCAGCAGCGGTAGTCAGTGGCCGTGTCACCCAGCCATGTGTTTCAGCAACTGTGTTGTCTGGTAGCTGGAGTCAGTGGCCATGTTGTCCAGCGGTGGCCTAGATGCAGGATTCAGCAGCTGTGTTGTCTAATGGCGAGAGTTAAAGGCCAAGGTAGGGGAACCTGTTCTCAGTGGTAGCAGATGACAGAACAAGGAGTAATGGTCTCAAGTTGAAGTGGGAGAGGATTAGGTTGGATATTAGGAAAAACTTTTTCACTAGGCGGGTGGTGAAGCACTGGAACGGGTTACCTAGGGAGGTTGTGGAATCTCCTTCCTTAGAGGTTTGTAAGGTCAGGCTTGAGAAATCCCTGTCTGGGACGATTTAGTTGGGGTTAGTCCTGCTTTGAGCAGGAGGCTGGACTAGATATCTCCTGAGGTCCCCTCCAACCCTGATATTCTATGAACCTGGGCCCTCCCTGCTCTACCAGGTTCCAACCTAGGACATAAAGAAACAATAAGTCAAAATCTTTAGCCTAGGGGGTGGGCACCTCTATGCCTGCTCCCTGGGCCACTTCCTACCCCGTCTTCGGATCCTCTGCTGGTGCCACTGGTCTGTCTCGAAGTCCCTGGCCACTCTCTGGAGGGTCTCCCTCTGTCTGTGGCATTCAGTGTCCTTCCCCCTGAGCTGCTCCTTCTTGAGCTCTGCCTCCACTATCAGCATGCCCAGCAGGGGCAGCAGAGCAGGGCCTCCTGTGTCCAGAGCAACTCCTTAACCCTTGCTTCGCCAGTATGGGGCTTGTATATGCCGCCACAGCCTGATGTTGTTATCAGTAAAGGAGACCCTAAGAATCCCAGTGGTGATGTTGGATAGGTGCACATCCTATGTCCCACCCCGATCTGCTGCAGTCCTTTTACCTATAAAGGAAATTAGTGTTGACGGTGTCTCCACATGACTGGGCTCGGCACATACTCACTGGAATGCCTTGGGAGCTTCCAGGAATAACTCTGAGCTAATCTGTGTCATGGATCTAACTCAAAAGCACCAATTATAAACAATATAATCTTAAATAAAGGTGTCTTAACTCTAATCTAACAACTTTGAAAAACATGATATAATAGACTGGGATAATAAACACGTCACAATCAATTTAAAAAAGCAGAAGGTACTCCAATAAATCAATTAATAAATGCAGTTTACAATTGTAAATGAAATGTAATCAACTTATATTTCTACCACCACCATTTAACCACCCCTGCACGTGCCCGCCTCTGAATGTCAGAGATCTAGATGCTTGCGTGGGCGTGTGTGATGGTCTTGGAGCTGGAGACAGCACTCTCTTGGTCCAGTACAGCCATCCAGCCAAGGTAACACGGGGCAGTCCAATTCTAACTTGCGGTCATACCAAGCTGCACAGCCCCTCTGAAGATGAGAGTTGTTATAACCAGAGGTTAGTAACCCTGGATTCTGGTTAGATGAGAAGACCGTTGTCTCATTGACTCAGGCAACCCCTTAGAGTCTCTTTGCTGTTCCCCATCCCTTGCAAACACTTTCCCAAACAGCAAAGGGGTTGCTGATGCACACCGCCTGCACTGCAGACCAACCTCAGTCCGCTCTGGGTTCAGCAACAGTCTCTGCCCTGGCTCCAAGGAAGCCCAGCAATAGACTCCAGGGCAGCCAGCTCAGTCAAAGTCCCAGCAGTTTCTCAGCAGCAGTTTCTGGCTTTCTATCAGGAGCTTAGCAGCAGCTCCTGGCTGGGACAGAGCTCCACTAACCAACCTCAGCTTCCCTGACTAGGAGCTCAGCTCCCTGCCAAGATGGAGCCCACCACATCCTCTCCCTGCCTCTTCTGGAAGTGGAAGTCTTTCTCTGCCTCAAGGCATCATGGGAATGATAGTTTCCCAGGCTGGATTGCAGGACTCAGGACCTTCCCAAGTGGAACGCTCCCAATTAAATTCAGAGGCCCATCTAGTAAAGGCTGTGTCTACACAACGCACCTTACAACGGCATGGCTGTGCAGCTGAAGCCAGCACTGTTGGAAGGTGCACTGTGTGTGGCCGCTCTTTATTGCTGGGAGAGAGGTCTCCCAGCAACAAAACCACCTCCAACCAAGGTCTGTGTCTTTGTCGACAGGAGAATGTCTCCTGCTGACATAGCATTGTCCACGCTGGCACTTTTCATTGCTCAAACATGTCGGTCAGGGGTGTGTTTTTTCACACCCCTGAGCGACAAAAGTTTTAGCAACGAAAGTGCCAGTGTAGGCAAAGCCTACGTTACCACTGACTTTTAGTTCTGTGATCAGTTCTTCTTTATTGGTCAAGACAAAGTTTAATATAGTGTTGGAGGCAATACTTTTTGGGTTAGGAAATGGTCATCTTTAATATTTAGAAATTCTCGGGATGTTTTAGTCCTGCCAGCATGAGATCTCCAGCAGAGGTCACTCAGGTTGAAGTCCCCCATAATCACATTGCTTTTTTTTTTGCCTACACATTATCAACAGACGTGAAAGGAGACAGTCATCCTATGTGTGGGGCGTGGGTTCAAAATATCTGCTCCCTCCTCTCCCCATCAACAGTTACGTGTTATCTCTGCTTGGACATTCTTCTTCAACACATTTCTGAGTTCCCTGAAGTTATCTGTGAGCGATCCGGCAATACCGTTCATTAGTGCCAATATGAACCATCACAAATGGATCCTTGCTTATTGACGTGGGAAGTCTATCTGATCTGAGAGTAACATCTCACGCCTTGGCTCTGGGAGGGCAGCCCACCATCCTATTGATCACCTGCCCTGGCAGAACGTTCTTTTGAGTATTGAATTCAAGGATTGTCTCTCTCTCTTGGACGGTTGGAGAACTCTTTGTGGATAGCTTGATTTTCTTACAGGTTCTTATGTGTGTTGGATCTCAGGGGCACAGGAAACAAATAGAAGACGTAGAGTGTCTCTTGGACTCAGAGGACTATCCATGATATGTGTGCTTCCTAATCTGCTGCAATCACTAGGGGTAAGTGCTGCCCTCAGATAGCTGGGCTCAGCCTCAGTGAAATCTGGAATCACACAGGTGTACCTGAGGGCAGAACTGAGATGGGCCTTGGAATAGCATCTGCTGAGACTTCAGTGACAGAGGGACAAATTCTGCACAAGTTAACTCAGATGCGAGTTATTGTTAAAAGAGGTGTGAGAGGTCCAGGCTCTAAAGTGAAGAAAGAGGAATCTCATGCAAAAACTGGTGAATCTTGGAAGGGCAGATTGTTGTGATTCCAACAGACAAAGTTACTTTCATTTGCGTATTTTGAGTTTTGATGCCGGGGGGAAGACATAGCTCAGTGGTTTGAGCATTGGCCTGCTAAACTCAGGGCTGAGTTCAATCCTTGAGGGGGCCATTTAGGGATATGGGGCAAAAATCAGCTGGATGATTTAGTTGGGGATTGGTACTGCTTTGAGCAGGGGGTTGGACTAGATGACCTCCTGGGGTCCTTCCAACCCTGATATTCTATTCTATGATAACAGAAGGATTGGAAATGTCTCTGCGATGAAACTTATATAGCAGTCAAGAAGGAAATGTGGCTCTAGGGTTTGTATGTAGAGCCATCCCATGACAGACAAAGGACGTGACGGTTACTATTGATATGACATTGGTGAGGGTGCACATGGAATGCTGTGAATAGGTCTGGGAGCCTCAATACTAGAAATACATTGACAAACTGAAGGGCATTTCCTGAAGTTACAGAAAGCATGAAAAAGCTGAAAAGGCTAAGTTGGGGAAAAGAACAAAATACCGCCCAAGTGAGCTCTTCCTGAGGCTGGATACTGAATGGGCTTACATACCATGGAGGACAAGGGCTGTTCAGAGTAGTGCAAGGTATTTCTTTAATATTTATTTTTTTGAAAGAAAAGTCACAGATTGTCTGTCAAATGCAAATAATCCAGTACTCAAAAGGAAGTTCCATGGAGCTTGAGGGTGCTGATCCCAGTCCATACTGTCAAGAGTATAACTGGTCTAATTTAGGTGTTATGCACACACAGGAAAGAAAATTAAATTAAACAACATCAACAACAGCCGCATCAATTTCAAGTTACCTCCGGGGGCTGGGATGGGTGGAGAGAAAATCAATGTTTGCCAAATGAAAAAGGATGAAATTGGGGTGTTTGCAAACAGCGGAGAATAAAACTGTAATTATCACTATAAACACAGCACATGCCCCAGAATTCTGGGCAAGAATGGGAGAAAGGTCTTTGAGGGAGCAATTTTTAATTTTCTGACTGTCAGAAATTTTGTTCTCCCAACAGCAACAAACAGATTAATTTCAGGTCAGAGGCCCGTGGGAACGTGAAACTTCCTCTCTTTATCTTCATTCCAAAAACTTGAAGTCGTTTTTCAAGGAACCGATAGCCACAAATTAATAATTATACCAGAAGGAAACCCTAGAGAAGTAAAGGTCCAAGGCCACAGTGAGGAGGTCATGTCCACACTTCAAAATGCAAAGATATTTTCAGTTCTCTATGCAAGCCAAGGGGTTTGGCAGGTCTGACTCAATAGAGAAAGTATAAAACGGTGGCGTGTTGAAAACTGTATTAAAATGATAAGTTGTCACTTTAAATCCTCAGGGGTTTCCCTGGTTGTGATTGCAGGTCAAGGGGTTCTGGAGAATAGCCTGTGATCTGTATTTCGCAGCAGTGAGTTTGCAAAGAGCCAGTCTACTGCAAGGTGGGAGAGGGAGCTTTCTTTCTGTTTTTGGTTCTTGAGTTAAAGCTCTGGACTCTAAGAAATAAAGTAGTGCTACGCTGCAACCATCCAGCGGGAATATATGATTTTCCTTTATCTAACTTGTGTGGGTGTAATGTGACTATAACAAAAACTCTGCCCCTTCAACTCTGTTTGGCAGATATGTTTAAATGACTCATTTTCAGGATTGCCTCAGCTCCTGAGGTAACCAAAGCATCATGTCCTGCATGTTGGCAGATGTGGGTAAGATGGAAATAGCTGTTGATGGCCTGCTATTTTGGGGTGGAAAGGAACAACACCGAGAGATGGCATAACATCCTGCTTGTCGCCAAAGGAAAAAAAATACAACCTTAAACTGAGCAAGACCAAATGCCACGCCCAGCTGAACAAGACGAATTGTGCGGGACACATGCTCCGTGACAAAGGAGTATAGCTGAACCCAAGCAAAGGGAAGACAATTATACAAACCAAAAGACCTCAAAACAAGGAGACCTTGCAGAGATTCAGGGGCATCTTAACATGTCTAATCAAGCTCAACCCTAATTTGTCATGAATAAGTGCTCCACCAAGCCAGCTGCTTGAAGACAGTACAGAAGAGCAGTGGGGTGATGGGCAAGATAAATGTGTTGGGTAATGAAAAATTTTGTAGCAGAAGCACTGAAATACTGTGAGAGCAACGAAGAGCTAAGATCCCCATCAATGAGTGGGGGACACGGAGGATGAATGCCTGTCAGGTGTAGGCGCTGGCATCTGCTAGCTCCAGTGGTTACTCTGACATGCTTCTTTCACAGCCCCAAAACAGTGACCTTTGACCCTGTCCTATGCTCCTGGGTACCAAGCACATGGAGCTGATATGGATATTGATTTGTCAATGTGTACACACCCTTATGGTCATGTACAGTCTGTGGGGTTTGAGTGAACAAAGCCCTGGCAGCCCTGCTGCCTTCCTGTGGCTGCTGCTCTGTGGCAGTTGAGTTCGGCGGGGCTTTTGGGGTGGTGCTGGAGGTGTGGGTAATACAGCAGGGATCAGCTGCTCTCACAGCATTGCCCCGGGTTGGCCCTGTGGGCTGTCTCTGTTGGGACTCAGTGCTGACACAGAGGGTATTAACTCCTGCCCAGCCACTCCTACTGCTACCCAGAGCGTGTCTGTGCAGCCTTGGTTCAGAGCCCTGACACCAGTACTTGCTTTGGTTACTCCTTGCAAGATACCCCAACACCCCTCCAGCCCCAAACTTTCCCTAAACTGTCTGCCATATACCATCTAGCCCTCTCAGTAGTTATTATATTCACTGCTGCTTTGAACTGGAATTTGACACTCTTATTTCAGTCATGATACCATGTTCATTTATATGAAAAGTAAAACAAGTTTATTAATCAAAAAGCCACAGATTTAAGTGATGCCAAGAATAAAGATAGAAAGGGTTACAAGCAAATAAAAGCAAAAATATGTTCCTAAGATTAAAGCCCGGTTTAACAAACTGGAGTCTCTTGTTCAAAAGAGGAGTGTTTCTTACCAAGTCTCTTTTCCAGCAGTGCCTGACCAACCTTTTGGGCCAGGATCCTTTACAGAGTCCACAATGTCTTTGTCTCTTTGCATAAAAGGGTAACTCGTCATGGATTAGCAAACTCTGAAGTGTATTCTCAGAGAATGTTCTTTTTCTCCTGCTGGGAAGAGACACCATGTGGTCTGGTGAAGACTTCTGGTTGTTTCCCTCCAAGCAGGTGATAGTTGAGTGGTTGTCTTTGTCCCTTGCTGGCTTGATGGCTTTGTTTATCTTTTATGTAAATACATTTCCAATGTCTCTCAAGAAACATTCAAGCTGGCAGAACCACATTCCTTTGCTTAGAGTGAGGTACCTTACAATTTGCCTGGGACACATTTTAAGAACATAATTTCAGCATGTTTGTAATTTTGCATATGTTACCCGTACATGCACCAGACAATAGTATTAATGGTCAGTGAGTTATGAGTTTTCCAGCTATACATGACATGTCACCCTTTGGTAAATATCATAACGACAATATGCCAGCTGGCACTGGGTGTTCTTAGGGTCACCACCACACAGCAGTGGAGGAATAAAGAGACACGTTGAAGCTGGTGTTTGGGTAGTCCGGAAGCTGCTCCTGCCAGCGGTCTTCTTTACTATGTTAAAGCACCTGTAACAGAGTCTTCGGCCTTTCCTCCCTCAGTGGTTGGGACGACCTGACTATGCCCCATTATCTACATTGGCTGCTCCCAACACAGGTCCCACTTCCTTACTATTTGTGTGGGGAGAGGGGTTCCCCTTTGTGGGCCACCTTAAGTCTCCGAATGTGGGAATCAAAATGAACATCACAAACCCCAATGTATTCAGGGATACTCCTTCCCTGTGGCTCCAGCAGAGGGGTTGGTAAGTCTGCAGTGCTGCCAACAATCCTGCACCAATGTAGGGGGCGTTGGGGAGATTGTTCTGGCTGGGCCTTTGAGTCAGGCTCAGCCTGTTTATCTTACCCTGGAAGTCCACTGTACTCTTCTCAGGGGCAGGGTGAAGGCCTTCTGGCTAGGGGTTCTCCCTGCAGCTTCAGGAGTCACCCCTACAATCTGCTCATTAGGGCAACCCTACTCTTCCCCACTCACTTACTGCAGCCTCTTCCCTCTCATACAAAACTGACAGGGTCAGAGGAGCAGGGCTAGCTCTACTGCTTGGGCCTATCTGTCACTTCCCTTGTCCATGCGGGGTCTATGCACCCGGTTACAGACACCCCACCCCCATTGACAGCAACGGGAATTGGATCAGGCCCATAGCAAGCAATTATGAGGGGAGAACGATAGTCTTGTGGCTACTATACTTGACTGCTGCTCAGGGGATCTGGGCTCAGTTTCTGGCTCTGCCACAGAATCTCTGTGAGATCTTGGATGAGTCACTTATTTTTTTAAAAAATCAGCACCTATTTAGGCAACTAAATGGCCTGGCCAGAGATGCCAGGGACAAGACATGTCTGGAAATCTGACCACTTCATTTAGATGCTAAATGGGAACTGAGATCTTTCCAAAATATGACCCCAACTCCTTGTGTCTCAGTTTCCCCATCTGTAAAATGGGTTTAATGATATTTTCCTGCCTCAGAGGGGTGTTGTAAGGAAAAATCCATAAATACTTGTGGGGGAGCTCAAATATTATGGTACTGTCGGGGGTGAGGGGGTGGTATAAAATATGTAGGGACACAAGGCTGCATGGGGACAGCAGAGCTACACTTCCAGAGTTAGGAACTGTCAGTGAGAGCACCTCAGCTGTAAGGAAGATGTAAAGTTAGCCAGGGCCTAAATCAGGCTGGGTGTTCAAGATCTAAACCAGCCTCATAAATGTACATGAAATCCACTATCAATGGGGAACAATGGGTCTCATCCAAAGTCCTTGAGCCTTTCCATTTCCTTCAGTGGACTTTAGATCAGGAGCAATATTAGTATCTAATTTACCTTTCCAGCTGGTGGCACATTTCCAGAAGATATGTGAATTCACACCAGCAGTCATGAATGCACACTGTAGCTGCTCTTCCTTCTGCTTCTCAAAAGTGTGGATTGTGTATTGCGTGCATATGGAGAATCACAGAAGAACCCCTGCCTTTGATTTGTGGTACAGTCCTTAGTGCTTCCCTCCCATGACTCTTGCCCAAGATGGACTTCCTGACCCACCATGGTCACTGAGCGGATGGGTTCCAAGCTATCTGTGCACCAAAATGACATTCCCAGAGCATATCCATTTCTTTGTCTTTTGGGCTTTGAACAGTGTTTTCTACATTTCTTTATTTTTAAAGAAGTAAACACATCTCATGTGTAGCGTAGAGAGGCAGGAGCACCAAGGAGGAAGAGCAGTGTCAAGGTTGTTTGGAGGTAAGAAGATTCTCAAAAATTCCCATCCAGACTTTCCCAACTCTTTACTGCAGAAATCTAGTCTCCTTTCTAATGCTCCTTTCCCATGGCAAGGTTACACTCTGGCTGTGGGATGGCTGGCAACCCCAGTGGATCATTCATGACAATTTGTCAGACATGTATTAAAGGCATTTCTTCACAGCTAGTGGTGCAGGTGTGCTGTAATGTACTAGCCCATGAGCCTTAGAGCTACTGAAAATGTACAGAAATACAAAATGAGAAGAACAGTGACACTATGTAGTAAATGTCTCTTTGAAAGTGGCATAAGAAGAATGGAGCATTCAGTGGCGACAGCAAACCATCAAAGCTGAGTATGATCCATAAACAGCTAAAAATAGAGGCTGACTGTGCTATTAGGATGCTTAGGAAGGTCAGATTCTCTCCAGTCACTGCCAGGAGTTATTTCAGGGTCCCTGTAGTGTCATTCAGGGATTTTATGACTCTTTATACTTCCAAACACACCCAAAAAGCAAAATACATCTTTCCCATTTGTGACAGGTGCCAAGGGCTACACAAACCTGCAGCTTTCGAGGTCCATTCCCCCTGGGGAGCCAGACATGATTTCTGCATCCCACACAGTGCTGCTGAGAAGCCTGGAGACCAGCCGACCTCTGATTGTCCATGTGTCTGCATTTCACCTCTGCTATTGCATAGTGTAGTCACATAAATCATCAATGACATGAGTTTGCAAAATACTAATACTTTTCCTACTCCCTCACTTCACTCTCTACCCACGTCTGGTCATCAGCTTTATTACAAAATGGATTTAAGTTACATCACTAACACTTTCCAATAAGTGGACATTATTTAATGCTAAATTACAATTGAATTAATATGGATTAACATATTACAGGCATATTAAAGTCTAATGAATAGTTTAAGATTAATGTCATTATGAGGAATACCAAAGGAACTAATGATGATTAGCCACTTAGAGTTAAGTGTTAAGAGTTTCATTACCAATGACTGTTGCTTTTTTGGGAATTCTTTTAGTTACCCTCTGACAACACTCGCCATGGGTGTGTGGCATAGTGTCTGCACTGAAGTTTGATGATAACTGGAAAATACTTTCTCAGAAGAAGGAGAGAGAGGGTTGGCAAACAAACTGATGAACATGACCAGTTCCACCAGAAGGCTAAAATGGAAGGTGATAGAACAGGGGTGGGCAAACTACGGCCCACAGGCCACATGTGGCCTGCCAGCCATTTTTATCCGGACCGCGAGTGCAGGCCAGGAGCATGCTGCGCGGCCCCACCCTCCCAGCCTGGGGGCCGGGCCCAGCGTGGCGTGCCATGGGGCCCCGCACTCCCTGGCCGGCGACCGGCCAAGGGTGGGAAGCCGTGGGGCTCTGCGCTCCCGGGCCAGCGGCCTGGCCCAGCGATGCGAGCATTAGAGCACCCAGTTGAGTATGGTAAGAAGGGGGGGGACCAAGTGGTGGGATCCTGGTGGGTGGTGGTTAGGGTGGGGAGATCTCCAGAGAGGGCAATCAGGGGACAAGGAGCGGGGGGGGGGGTGGATAGGTCGGTGGTTCTGAGGGGGGCAGTCAGGGGGTGGGACATGGGTGGGGGTCGGATAGGGGGCGGGGTCAGGCTGTTTGGGGAGGCACAGCCTTCCCTACCTGGCCCTCCGCACAATTTTTAATCCCAATCCAAAAAGTTTGCCCACCCTTGTATTAAATCCTCAAACACGATAGCAACATATTGTCCAAAATCATAGAATCATAGAATATCAGGTTTGGAAGGGGCCTCAGGAGGTATCTAGTCCAACTCCCTGCTCAAAGCAGGACCAACCCCAACTAAATCATCCCAGATAGGGCTTTGTCAAGCCTGACCTTAAAAACCTCTAAGGAAGGGGATTCCACCACCTCCCTAGGTAACCCATTCCAGTGCTTCACCACCCTCCTAGTGAAAAAGATTTTCCTAATATCCAGTCTAAATCTCCCCCACTAGAGACCATTACTTCTTGTTCTGTCATCTGCCTACCACTGAGAACAGTCTAGATCCATCCTCTTTGGAACCCCCTTTCAGGTAGTTGAAAGCAGCTATCAAATCTCCCCTCCGTCTTCTTTTCTGTAGACTAAACAATCCCAGTTCCCTCAGACTCTCCTCATAAGTCATGTGCTCCAGCCCTATAATAATTTTTGTTGCCCTCCTCTGGACTCTTTCCAATTTTTCCACATCCTTCTTGTAGTGTGGGGTCCAAAACCAGCCACCGTACTCCAGATGAGGCCTCACCAATGCCAAATAGAGTGGAATGATCATGTCCCTCAATCTGCTGGCAATGCTCCTACCTATACAGCTCAAAATACTGTTAGCCTTCTTGGCAACAAGGGCACATTGTTGACTCATATCCAGCGTCTCATCCACTGTAACCCCTAGGTCCTTTTCTGCAGAACTGCTGCCTAGCCATTTGGTCCCTAGTCTGTAACAGTGCATGGGATTCATCCGTCCTAAGTGCAGGACTCTGCACTTGTTCTTGTTGAACCTCATCAGATTTCTTTTGGCCCAATCTTCTAATTTATCCAGGTCCCTCTGTATCCTATCCCTACCTTCCAGCATATCTACCACTCCTCCTAGTTTACTGTCATATGCATAATGACCGCTTCCAGTTCTGTAAGGCAAATGTAAGAACACCACAGTCTACGAGTTTGTGAGACTTGATACTCTTTTCTATCTGCTCTTGAACATTAATGCACAAAGAACTTCCATGACTGTGTTTGCTGTTACTTCTTTCTCTATGAAGTTTGATTAGCATGCTGAACACCAATGCCTCAGAAGCTAAGGAGAACACACTTGACAAGGTCTCTCTTCTTTTCCATCGTCATCTCCCTGAATTCTTGAATGGCATCTTCAGTAACTTGGACACATAATCTGTAGCTTATGGACTCCTTTTACACAGAATCAACAGCATCAAGTAGGGATGCATCTTTTGTTATATGAACGCTCATAGCTGTTATCAGGTCATTACTCATGTTCAACTTCCTTGCATTAATGTCAATGTTGATTCCTTTAGTTCTTCCTATAATTTTTCCTCTGTTTCTTTCACTTGGAGCATCTAGTAGAGAAGGACAAGTTCAAATCTGCCTGGAGGGAGATCCATTTCTTTAAATTACTTCTTTTGTGCTACACTGAAGGCAATGTTGCTAGCATAAAAGAATGTTGCAGTTTTCTTATCAAATTGAAATCTCTGCCTTTCCATTGCTCCTGTGACATAATCACAGATTGAGCTTTGCCATTTTTTTTCACTGTCAAAGATGAAGGGAGATTGCTCCTGAGGGTAGGCGATGTGAGAGCTGCAGTAAGGCCTGGAACAGGGATTTATATTCTCATTGCTGATGATGGGTTCGGAAATGTCTGAATTGTAGGCTCATCAGTCTCATTAGTGTTCTGCTCTTCCACCTCAATAGACAAAGCCTCATTCAATGGCACATCTGATCTTGGAGAATTGGAAGAAAAGGTTTCCTGCCCTTTTGGAGAGAGGCAAAAATCCTTTCTCCCTGGCTGCTTAACAACTCTTGACAATGTTATGTTTTACTCCAGAAGAATGATCATTTACAGTACTTCAGTGCATTTAAAGGCTTATTCCCTACTACACCCTTCAACATTCAGCATTAGGAACCTCTCCTCCATTACCACATACCCAACTCACCCCACCCTGTGATATGAATCAATTCATTGCCACCTAACCACCTGACCTCACACTTTCAACATAATCTCCCTCTTGTATATCCACAAACACGTCAGCACCACCCGAGATGAGAAATCCATCCAACTCTATCCATATCACCCCATGCCAGGGTCCCTTTATCTGTCCCTGCTGATAAGTTGCTTAGGGCACTGATTCTCAAGCTTTTCCAGATTGGCAGTGCCCTAGGACTGTCTCTTCCCCTGTCTTGCCCCCTATCCTCTGCCCCACACACACACACATCCAGGACCCTCGTCCCTATTAGCAATATGGGATGGGCAGGATGGCTGTGGCCCCTGACACTAGTTTGCAGCCCCCAGGCTGAAAGCCCATGTCATATTATGTCCTTGGATGGAAGCATTTAGAGCAAGCCAGTGCTGGTCAATGATACAGCAAGGACATGGGAACTCTTTCCTTCCACCAGGGGAATACTTGCCTCCTCTCTGAGCCCAGACATGGAGCTCAGAATTCTGCCATGAGGAAGCCAATGGGCTCCAGTGAAGAAAAGCAGCTGATGTAAAAGACCCAATTCTGCACATTAAGTAATGAGGAGGCCTGCACTGGGTTCACCTTTAGTAGAGTTCACATCATCCACTATCAGTTTCACTTCCACTGGCATCCTCCTTCTCATCAAGGCTTCCTATGTGGCCAAATGGCTTGCAGTGCAATAGAGTGGATTCTTGTCTCAAGGCTACTGTGCTTTCCTGTCATAGCTTAGTCACATCAATACAAATACCACCACAGCAAAGCTCATCCAACCCAGCTGGAAGAACTGATTGTGCGAAGCTTCAGCGATTTGCAACCTATGGACAATCATCCTACTTGTCCTCACTGGACAAATGTTCAAAGTTAGGCTGAAACAGACTTATCTGTAATTTTATCCCATTGTACTGAGATGCACTGGCTCTCCTGCACTCTTCTATGCAACTGTGCTCAAACATCTGCAGCCACGGCGTGAAGTTGTCAGCTGACTGTGTCATTGGAGGTGAACTGCTGACTTGACTGGCAGTAACTGATTCCAATATAATGTGAATGATATCAGAGGCACAGTGTGAAATCGGTGTTTCCCCAATTATATGAGGCCCAGCAGTGCTTGCTGTTCGCAGAGACACTCAGTATGATGCTTGGAGGCCTTCATGTTTACAGCATTGTCATTAGTGCAGCAGTCTTCCCATTCTGTAACCCACAGGTTTTCACTTGAAGAGTTCACTGGATTTCTTTCGGCAGATAGCTGGTCTCCAAATGGCTCAGTGTGTCCGTCTTTTCATGACTGTATCATATCCACAATCCTTTGCCTGCTACTGATATAACTCCCTTGGAGGATTTGAATGGCTGACAAGGATTCTGGTGTGTGTTTCGCTCCAAGATCACCATGCAGGAAAACCAGGCTGTGAGCAGCAGATCAGCAGAGGAGATAGATAAGAAAGGATGAGCCGCCCTGCTGCTGGACTCCATGGAACTGAGCAAGGGGAACACTTTCTACGTGGCTCTGACGGGGTATACCAGACCCCCTGAGGCCTCCTGCTGAAGGCCTGGTGGCCCTGCCACACCTTGCCCCAGAAAAGGGCAATGGAGAGGGTTCTCCAAACTGCCTAGAGTGGCTGTGGGGGAAGCAGCCAATCAGGGCCCAGAAGCCTAGTATAAGAAGAGCTGCAGGAAGGGTGTGTGAGTTCAGTTCTTTGCTGGAGCTGGAGGAGTGGAGCTGCAGAACCTCAGTCTGGGCTGTGCTGCCAGGCAAGCTAGGGAGAGCAAGAAGGAGCCCTGAGGTTGTTGCTGGGACTGCATTAGGACAAGGCCCTGAGGTAAGGGTGAAGATGGTGTGGGGTCATGGGGAAGCAGCCCAGGGAATCAGAGCAACAGTATGACTGAGCTAAAGGGACAGCAGTTGGCTGCTATCTACAAGGTCCCTGGGCTTGGACCCACAGTAGTGGATGGGCCTGGGTTCCCACCACCCTCCATTAGTCACTGGGGGAAAGGGCCTGGACACTGAGGCACTGCAGAGGGGGGACTGAATTGTAGTGCCCAGCTGGAGAGCTGTGACCAGAAAGGCCCCAAGAGGCTGACGACATTGTCTTCAGGGAGGGAGCCCAACTGAGACTTAGCCCAATTTGAGGGCTGATGTGGAAGGAGAGCAGAGCTCTGCTACTTCCTTGAAGAGGGAAACCTGGTTATGGTCATTGGGTAACCTGACTGGGCCCAGGAAGATGGGCAAGGAGAGACTAGTTACATGGAGACAAGGCCAGAATCAAAGGGCAAGGTGCTGAATCCTCAGATAACCCTGACTTTTAGTTCACTGTTTGCCTTTTTGTTTGGGATTCTAACCCCAAAGTGCCTTAGCAGAAGGGCTAATGTACCATGGCACCAGATCTGTGGGGCAGCACCTGATCATCAGGGACCCTAGTGTGGGAACTGTGCCCTGACTGGCCACAAGTGGTACCACCTAAACAACGTGGTTACACACAGCTAACAACTTTGATCAGTTTTCCTTGGGACCCTGTTCAACTGAGAAGGGGAGAGAATTTCAAAGCTTGATTAGCCTCTGAGACTGGGATGCCATGAAACGGTGTTTGTGCTAAAGTAAGTTTGAAAAGGCCGTGTACTGCCCTGAATTATAGTTATATTTACAGACACAGAAAAGAAACAAATTCCTCCAACTCTGGTGCCTATAAAATCATAATCCATGATTACAAAGGTGCTTCCTATGTCTGTGTTAATAGCCTGAAGTGCACATCTCCATATGGGAATGGTACACTGTTCATCTAATTTGTGTTTTAATTGTTGCAAATACTTAATCACTGTCACATAAGCCAGGAATGTTTGGGTCCTCGATATAAAGGTTTTCTCTTGCAGGTAACAGACTTTTATTTTTTCAAATGACTTCATATCCCATTTTATGATTTGTGAACGTTGCAGGATTTGTGCTATTTGAAGTCTTACATCCTCATTTCCTGTCAGTACTATTAAAATTGATTTCTGCCATGAGCAAGAGAAAGATAATACAAAATGGGTTCCTGTGAGAGAGACTTATCCCCAGAGGAGCCATTACAAACTCTTTTATATTATTTTAACTTTCTTTTATTAGTGATTCTCTTTGGAAAAGACCAACTTATCATTTGGTCAATTACAGGACATACGTGTTGTCCAAGGACGTTGTTGAGGTCCATTTAACCTTTTATGTTTCCTTTGCAGAAATATGGCACAACCTTTGTCCTTCAGAGTTAGCAAAATGTGGACCAGCTCCTCTTTTATTTTCATAAGATGATGTGTTGGCCAGCTGAACACATGATATTGTTTTTGTTCCCTGATTGGATAAGTTTAACTTCTAATGCCTCTTTAGTGCTTTGAACCCCTCGGGGAGAGGGAGCCGATCAGCAAGGAGGGGAAGATTAGAGCATGGTAGATCTCCTCCATTCTAGGCACCATGAGACTTGTCTGAGACGTTATTCCTGGAAATAACAGATAGAGAGAGGCATTCCATATCTCCTGGCTGTCCCTTCTTAAAATACTACCACCACTGTGAAAGGCCTATGACCGCTCATCCTTGGATGGAGTCACCCCTCTCTGGACACTGCTAAGTCATCCTTGCAGGAGAGGAGTTGTTTGCTTTTGGGACATGTCAGATTACACCAACTGTCGTATTTTCAACAATTCTTCTTCTTCCCACCCAACCCTCCTGCAAGGTCCTCAGGCATCTCTCACAAAATGTACCCAGGTGATATCACCAGTGGACTCCACATACTTTTCAAGAATCCAAAGGATAAACATTTTCGCCTGGTGGAACTTTCTTCACTTACTTGCTGCCACTGTGGTCTGATAGCATTTTACACTCATGTGGACTGGTGTAAATAATGACTCGAGGTTCCTCAACCAGGCCTGTAAGAAGATGGATTCACTTCACCTGCTCCAAAACTTGTAGGAAAGTCACTGACTCTGTGGATTCTCTCTCCTTGCCTACCAGTCTCCATCTAAACAACCAGAACAAAGCCTCTGGGAATAAGGGACCTGATCCTGTGATGTGCTTTGTGTTATTGGCACATTGCACCTGACATGGTGAGGCTGATGGTCTCTGGTCAGCAGCACATTTCCAACCCTCCCATGGGACTAATGCAGACTTTGCTTCTCTCCCTGGAGCTCCCTCAGCTGCTTTCCTGATACAAGCTTGCTAGTCAATTCCATTCCAAAATGTTCCTCAGTGTTGCCAGCTGTGAGGTCTGTGGAGGGAGGAGACCAGGATGGAGGTGAGAAACAAGTGTGCCGGTAAGACTGTGAATCCTGGAACAGTTTCGTGTCAGCAAATAGAGATGCTGTAGTAGAATAAGAGTTGTGCTTACCCCATCCTTTGCCAGGTTCCTCCCTTGGCTTTCAGCTCTTCATACCTGCTGTGTATGTCAGTTTTATGCCATCTAGTGGTGTTTTTGTCAGAAGGCTTAACTGCCTTTACAAGAGAGTAATTTAACGCTATTTCCAGCTTAAGCACCATATCTACAGGGCGTGAAATTAGTTCCAGCAAGCAGCAAATTTGCTGCTAATAAAAATATTTAGCAATTCACTAGTCTTTAAATCAGTAGCAGAATATTTGTACTTGCATCAACGCTTGTTTCTTCAAATTTTAAATATTTGATAATCAAGCTAGAATTTTTACAGCTTTAGCTCAGCCAGTTTTTATGACTGCAAAGAGTTCTGAATCAATCCCCAAATCTTTCTGACTCCACAGCCATGCATTTCAGATCCAGATATTGTAGCCTATTTATTTAATATTCATAAATGTCAACAAATCACCTCAGACCCGGATGGATAAGGAGCATTATATTTAGGCTCCTGTGTTATTAACCCCATTTCTGCTTAAACCAAGACCTGTGGAAGGTTGGGCTGCTGTTTTTGGGAGCAGGGGATAAGATCAGAGGAGCTCATGGTATTCCTGTCACAGCAAAAGAACTAAAAAAGAGCCACCGTGGCTTAACAACCATGTAAAAGAAGCAGTGAGAGATAAAAAGGCATTATTTAAAAAGGGGAAGTCAAATCCTAGTGAGGTATATAAAAGGGAGCATAAACACTGCCAAATTAAGTGTAATAAGAAAAGCCAAAAAGGACTTTGAAGAAGAGCTAGCCAAAAACTCAAAAGGTAATAACAAAATGTTTTTTAAGTACATCAGAAACAGGAAGCCTGCTAAACAACCAGTGGGGCCCGTGGACGATCGAGATACAAAAGGAGCATTTAAGGACGATAAAGTCATTGCAGAGAAACTAAATGAATTCTTTGCTTCAGTCCTCACGGTTGAGAACGTTAGGGAGATTCCCAAACCTGAGCCGTCTTTTGTAGGTGACAAATCTGAGGAATGGTCAGACTGAAGTGTCACTAGAGGAGGTTTTGGAACTAATTGATAACCTTAACTGTAACAAGTCACCAGGACCAGACGGCATTCACCCAAGAGTTCTGAAGGAACTCAAATGTGAAATTGCGGAACTATTAACTAAGGTTTGCAACCTGTCCTTTAAATCAGCTTCTGTACCCAATGACAGGAAGGCCTTGTTTCCCCATTGGTTGCAGCTGTGGATACAGGGCCAGCTCTAGGTACCAGCCTAGGAAGCATCTACTTGGGGCGGCACCCAGCAGGGGCGGCATTCTGTCCATTCTTAGGGGGGCAGACTCTGTTCCGGACTTTTTTTTTTTTTTTGCTTCGCCATGGCGCTCCAGACGTTTTTGTTTGTTTGTTTTTTTGGCCTGGGGTGGCGAAAAGGGTAGAGCCGGCCCTGTGTGAATACCTGTCTCCATGATTGGTAGTTCTGGCAGCTGCATGGGGGTATAACCAAGCTGCTTGCTCGTAAACAGGAGAGGTTTTCATCCCTCCTCTGTTTAAGCTCAGTATGGGTTTTGTAGCCCCATTACACAGGCCATTACCCAGATGTGACCTGAGCAGAGCCTGCAAAGAAAAGGTGTTGGAGGATTTGGAACCTTGAATTGCAGTTCTGCTCTGAAAAGTGACCAAGTGAAAATGACATCTTACTTATTAAACCTACTCCCTGTGTGTATGCAGACACAGACCTGCTTGCTCACTTTAGTGACAGGGATAAATTTTTCTGTTCTTTCCTCCTATTCAAGCCAACACAGCTATAGATGAAGGAGCAGGAATCTACACCTTGTGCATCAACAGAATTGCTTATCCAGTTTCAGTCAGTTACACTTGTCCAGATCCATTGTAGGCAATAGGGATTTCACAGGTATCACTCTAGGCATAATCTGGTTCTGTAGGCTCTTTATTAATGATAATATGTAACAGTGAAGAGTCCAGCCTGATTCTCAGATCCCAGGTGGACTCTGCAAGGCTAGCAGTTACAAAAACCATCTTTTAAACTGTTATTTAAACATATTTGCCCTATTTGAGCGATCCTAAACATGGGGCTGCATGAAGCCATTTGTACAGAGTGCCTTTTCAGAGCAAAGTTCCCTATTGCCCTTTCAGAAAATGTTCCAGATACTGAAAGAGCCAAGTTTTATCCCTGAATGTAACCAGGAAGAGGCCTGAGCCAGAGTTCAGAGTGTGATCCAAATTTCCCTAAAGTTGAGTGGGCTGGGCTGGCTTAGGCCCATCCTCGATATGACCATAGAAAACCTAAGGCAGGAATTTATTCAAATACCTAGTTGCATTCTGTCAGTGCACGTATCTTCTGATTGATGGAAACAGCAAATTAATCATGTCTGTGAATAACAACAGAGAGCCCTTGTTTGAGAGTTGCTGAGCACAGCTATCAAAGAGAGCCTACTTTAAAAAACATTGTGAAGAGTGGCACCTTTCATGAAACACAATGAGACAGTGATGCCAAGGGAAGGCGTGTTTGTTTGATTTCCTGTCCTCTCATCTCACTTCGTGGGGCCCAGACCAGAGAAAGTCCTGACTTAATAATTTACTACAGAAAGACATTTATTAAATGACAAGGACCAAGAATGGTGCCTCCAATATCACACAACAGAATTGTTTGCATCTTCTTGTTTGGTTTCAAAAGCTGCTTGCCCGACAGCCAGAAACAATGTAATTTGCTATTTTTGTCAAATCCAGTTTCTATTAGTCAGAACATCCTTTGATCACCTTTTTGCTTCCAGTTAATATTTATTCTGATTAAACTTTCCTTTACCTCATGAAAATGACAGAGTTGATGTCAAGGCAGAGATATGTTCAAAATTCCGCCTCCCCCCCCCCAATCAGTGGAGATCCAACGTCTTCAAATTCTCAACCCCACAGACATCTCCAGTCACCACTCCTGAGCCTCCACCAAACCTCAGTACTTGAACTGATAAAATAAAAGTGTAGATTTTCTGTCATCACCCTGTCGGGCTGCTCCACATAGGAGACTACACAGTACCTTTTCCTTACCGATTGTTCCTATATGGCTGAGGTGGTTGCACACTCTATTAAAGCTTTGACAATTACAAGCTGAGCCCCTGATGATGACCTCTATGAAAATAGTTGTAGAACAGTAAGTATAAAGAATAAAAGAGAATTGTTCAAATGTCTTTACTGTAAAACATTTATGAGTTTTGAGGTGTTTGTAACTATTTTATTCTATTTTTAGTGTTTGCAATTTGGTTAGTAGGAGTATCCCTTTAGGAACAGATGAGAGCGGAGGGAGGAGTCTTCACAGAGGTGAAAAGAAGAATTTGGGGACATGTAGAGGTGGGGCCTAATGGTGGGAGGTACAGTGGGATGGGGAGGGGGATTTAACATGTCAAAACTGTTGTTTAGGAGTGTTTTCCAAACAGGCTGGTAGTACAGAGGATCAGGGGGAGATGATTCTCCAGTCTATATGGTATCAGACAAGCAAGGGAGCTTTCTCGTGGGGTGGTAACCCACATTTTGTGGAGCTGAGGGCTAGACATAGGGACTGGTGCGACTTCTTCAGCCTCTGGGGTGACCAGATGTCCTGATTTGGTAGGGAAACCCTAATTGTTGGAGCTTTTTCTTACCTAGGCAGCTATTACCGCCCCACCCCTTGTCCCAATTTTCCACACTTGCTATCTGGTCATCCTAAGCCTCACTGAGACACAGAGGACAAGCTGATCCCTCTGCCTGTCTGAGATGAGATCTGCCTAACCCCAAACACAACAGAGGCCTGTGGTGTGGGAGTCGGGTCAGTGAGTGAAAGGGCTGGGACCCAGGGAGTGTATTATCCTGGGAAGCAATGGGACCCCACTGAACTAGCCCTGGGGGTTGGGGTTAGGATGAGACCGGGGAAGGACCGAGAAGGGCCGATCTCAGAGGAGGGGGGAATCCATGCACAGGGCACTTCGCAGAACATGGCCCCCAGCACGAGGGGATTCCTGGGGGCGGGAACGTGGTGTGGCTGAGGGGACGCTGCACGAGCCACGCCCGCAAGGGGTCCATGGCTGGGGGCGGAGCCGAGGTCTCCTCCCGGAACGAGGAGGCGGGGCCAGGGTCGCCGCGAGCCAAGAGGCTGTTTTCCTCCCTCAGCCGCAGACCGCCTGTCACGTGGCGGGGCTGAGAGTCGCTCTGCCGTGGACAGCTTTAACCAATAGCGATGCGGAGCAGCGGAGCGGGCCACATTGATTGGCGCCCAACGCTGCGTATTAGCCAATCAGAGGGCAACTTTCAACACGTGCGGGCCTACCTGTTACCCGGGAAACCGGCCGCCGAGAGCCGACAAGCGGAGAAAGAGGTGCTGCTGAGAGGAGGATGCTGATTGGTGCACATCCACAGCCCGGAATAGAAGCTTATCTGCCATTGGCTCTCTTCCGCGCCCCGTCGTTGGCGCTCGAGCAGCCGGGGGAAAGCTAAGCCCGCGAGTGCCGGGGCCCGGCCTAGGCGCAGGTAGGAGCCGACGCCGTTGGCCCGGGACCGGCTGGTGTCGCCCCGCCCGCGAGACCAACCCCAGGGCCAGGCCGGGGCGTCTCCAGAGCCGGCGCCGCGAGCTCGCGCGCCCCGCTCCCTCCAGCCGGCCCGAGGGCGGGGCGCGGGTGGTCGGCGCTTCCCGCGCTCGGCCGGCGCGAGCGCCCCCGGCCGCCTCCCGTTCTCCCGCCCTGGGTCCCTGGCGGGCTCAGCGCCTGGCGCCCCGCAGCGCGGCTGAGGCGGCGCCTGGCCACTGGGACGCGCCCCTCCCCCGAGCGTGGAGGTGAGCTGAGGTCCGTGGACGTCGGGAGCCCAAATACCAGTGCGGGTCGGGGCCGCACCCCCCGGCTTGAAGTGGGGCCCATCGTATCCAGGGGGGGACCGTGGGGTTCCGTGGCTCTCAGCGCCTGTTCCTGGACCTGTGCCCCTGTCTGAGCCTGGGCCCCTCCCCAGGAAATCTGCCTGGATGGTTCTTGTGGGTCAGAGAGAGCCCTGGCTCCTCTCAGGATGGCCACATGCCCTCGCAGACGGGCTCCAGTGGCACAACTGCAGACAGTCCGGTGCACCTACCCCTCAGGGAGCTGGGCCTCACATCTAGTTTGTGCCGCGCCGCTTTAGGCAACACTGGAAGAAAATGGTGTCAGCCACATGGAGGGACCTTGCGTTACCTGCAAAGTCACACCCGCGTGGAGGACCCCCTTGTGTAGAGCAGGGGTCTCCAAACTATGGCCCGGGGGCCGGATCCGGCCCGCGGTGTCGATTTGTCTGGCCCCCCATCTAGGGTGACTGGACAGCAAGTGTAAAAAAATCGGGACAGGCAGTGGGAGGCAATAAGAGCCTATATAAGAAAAAGCCCCCCGAATCAGGACTGTCCCTACAAAATTGGGACATTTGGTCATCCTACCCTGAGCTCCCTGAGCTGAGCAGGCATGTGGAGAAGCTGCTGCCGCTGCCCTTCTCCCCCCCCACCCCCCCAAGCTGCTGCCAGCAGTCCCATGTGCGGAGGGATGAGTACCCCCACGGTGCGGCTGAAGGAGCAAAGGGGGGGGGGGTGCAGCAGTGTGGCTGGAGGAGCAAAGGGGTGAGTGCTCCTGCGGTGCCGCCAGAGGAGCAAAGGGGGGAGGGGCCGTGGCAGCAGCCCACAAAGCCCCTTCAAAAATCTAATATGGCCTTCAACTCAAAAAGTTTGGAGACCCCTGGTGTAGAGCAAAATGCTGCTGCCCGGGCTGGACAGAATCATCCCAAGGGCTGGATCGGGCCTATGGGGTGCCACTTGTAGGTGCTTGCAAACTCCAGATGATTTCTCTGCAGGGGGAAATGACCAGAACTATTTTCCTACCATGCAGATGGACTGTGGGAGAATGTAGCCTATTAGTAGCTTTCATTGGTGAGTGAAAAATGTGTTGTCTTAGCTTGTAGTAGAGAGGTTAATAGTATTTAAACATGAATCATTCCAAATGGCAGCTGTCATCAGTGAAAGGTAATTCACATAAATTTGAAAACATACTCTGTATTTTATATATGCACAACTCCCTTAGTGTATTTGGCTGCTGTAGTGAGCATCAACTCTTTTGTAATAATAACTGTTATTTATGTAGCACCTTTCATCTAGCTGGTTCCCAAATTGTTCTGTATATTTAAAAAATGGTACACAAATTATACACAAGGATCACTTCACTAGGTGAAATGCGTTTAATAGTACACACAACGCTACCGAACAGTTTAGAATAGAATTTTTTTTAAAGGCCATATGAAGCTGGAAGTGGAGTAGGAATTTGGGTAAATAGAATATAGTTAACAAATAGTCCTAAAACAAAAACCTCCTTGTTCTTACACTTCCAGTGTCATCACATAGCATTACCTGAAGAATAATTACCAGATTGAATGCCTAGCCTGAGGATATGGTAGTTAGTTTCCCAGGTTATTCTTTCCACTTAAATTGTTAGTGTTAAAGTATTTGTTTTTATTTTTGAATAGTTACGTGTTTTAAAAATGGAACCTGCAGAGAAAATCTATCCTCTGTGTGATAGACGAGGCCAGCTGAAGCAGGTTTGCTGATACTTTCTCTCTCCTCCAGAATGGCTGGCACTGTGCTTGGGGTGGGGCCAGGAGTATTTATCTTAGCGCTGCTCTGTGTCTTGATGTTGCTGCTCTGCATGCTGTTATCCAGGACCTCTGGTTTTGCAAGGTAAGGCGATGTACCCTTCTGGATAAAGAAAGCTAAAGTTATTAGAGGTCAAATGCCTGACTGTCCTCATACATCTGGATTTTAGAGCACTGTTTCTTTAATTCTTCACAGCTTGAATGGAATCCATTTTAATCTCCTGTTAATAGCAGACTCTCATTAACTTCAGTGGGAGTTTGATTGAGTCCATAACGCTAACCAGCTCATTTTCAGTCTGTCCTCTCTCCATAGAATGCTACAGTGTGTAGAGTACCTGTACATATTAAGTAGGGTGGGAAGGATTATTGGTGGATTTGAGGTGTGAACTGTCATATATTTCATTCCTAAAGGCACTTTTCCAGGACTTGGCCTTTCCTATTTGTCTTTTTGCTGCAGCAGTGAAGATTAAATCACTTCAGGAGCTTGTCACTCTAAAAGCCCATGTGTGGTTCATAGAATCATAGAATATCAGGGTTGGAAGGGACCTCAGGAGGTATCTAGTCCAACCCCCTGCTTAAAGCAGGACTAACCCCAACTAAATCATCCCAGCCAGGGCTTTGTCGAGCCTGACCTTAAAAACCTCTAAGGAAGGAGATTCTACCACCTCCCTAGTTAACCCATTCCAGTGCTTCACCACCCTCCTAGTGAAATTTTTTTTTCTTAATGTCCAGCCTAAACCTTTCCCACTGCAACTTGAGACCATTACTCCTTGTTCTGTCATCTGGTACCACTGAGAACAGTCTAGTTGGTTGTGGGACAGGATGCTGATTGACTTAAGGCTTGGCTACACTTGCAGGTGTAGAGCACTTTGGGTTAAACCAGCCTTCGGAGAGTGCATGGGGGAAAGGGCTCCAGTCTGTCCGCACTGACAGCTGCAAGTGCACTGGCATGGCCACATTCACGGCACTTGAAGCTGCATTGGGAGCGGTGCATTATGGGCAGCTATCCCGCAGAGTACCTCTTCTCATTCTGGTGCTGTGGCTTGTGGGAACGGGGTGTGGGGCGCGGGGCATTCTGGATCCTGTCCCAATGCCCTGTGATGCATCGGTTCACATCCCAGCAATCCCTGTGTTTCCGTCCACATTTGGTGCCATCTTTCAACGGTTTCTGTGTGGCGTGGTCTGTCTTCCCTTTCAGTCTGCGGGAATGGATCCTGAACTGCTGAGGAGCATGCTGACGAGTCTCGCCAGCAAATCTCGTTTAGCAGTCGAATTACTCCTTAAGATCCAAAGTGACACTGAGTGACACGATGATATCAAGTCGTGTAATGCATACGACACAGAATTGCTTGTCTGACTCGTAGACATTCTCTCCACCGTGGAATACCGCTTTTGGGCTCGGGGAAACAAGCACTGAGTGGTGGGATCACATCGTCATGCAAGTCTGGGATGATGAGCAGTGGCTGCAGAACTTTCGGATGAGAAAAGCCACTTTGATGGGTCTGTGCTGAACGTGCCCCCACCCTCCGGCACAAGGATATGAGATTGAGAGCTGCCCTGCTGGTGGAGAAGTGGGTGGCTATTGCAGTCTGTAAGCTGGCAACTCCAGACAGATACCACTTGGTCGCTAACCAGTTTGGAGTGGGAAAATCAACTGTTGGAACTGTGTTGATGCAGGTTTGCAGGGCCATTAATTGCATCCTGCTCAGAAGGACCGTGACTCTGGGTAACATGTGTGACATTGTGGCTGGCTTTGAACAAAAGGGTTTCCCTAATTGCAGAGGGGCGATAGATGGGACACACAGTCCTGTTTTGGCACCGGACCACCTAGCCTCCGAGTACGTTAACCAAAAGGGGTATTTCTCCATGGTTCTCCAGGTGCTTGTGGATCACTGTGGGCGTTTCATTGACATTAACTCGGGCTGGCATGGAAAGATGCATGACGCACGCATCTTTCAGAACACTGGGCTGTGCAAAAAGTTGCAAGAAGGGGCTTTTTTACCAGACCAGAGAATCACCATAGGGGAAGTCAAAATGCGTATTGTGATCCTTGGAGACCCCACTTACCCTGTAATGCCATGGCTCTCATGAAACCCTACATAGGGAGCCTGGACAGCAGCCAGGTATGGTTCAACTACAGGCTGAGCTGGTGCCAAATGACTGTGGAGTGTGCTTTTGTCTTGGCACTCTCTTTATGGGAAGCTGGACTTGGCCGAAGACAACATCCCACGGTTATATCCGCGTGCTGTACCCTCCATAATATGTGAAGGGAAGGGTGAAAGCTGCACTCAGGCATGGGCCTAGGAGGTTCAACACCTGGAGGCTGAATTTGCACAGCCAGAGAGCAGGGCTATTAGAGGGGCCCAGCATGGGGATGCAAGGATTAGGGATGCCTTGAGGGACCAATTTGAGGCTAAAAGCCACCGGTAATGTTTGGTCCTCTGCATGGGAGTTAAGTGCAGGGGTGTGTTTGGTACACTGACTTGCAGTGCTCATTGCTTTCCTGGGCTAAGGTATATTTTGCTTTATGCACTAATAAAGTATGTTTTCAAAGTTAAAAACTCCATTTATTGAAAAGAAAATTCATTTATTGGAAAAAAACAAAACCAACTAACACAGAAATACCAAAAGGGCAAGGGGGTGGGGTGGGAACCAGTTCCCTCATAGACGTTAGTATGTCCTGATTTCATACTCTGGAATTCTGTCTGGAGTGCTGTGCAGTGAGTGCTGCACTTCAGGATGGCTATAAGGCATATTGAGGGGGATGGAGTGCAGTGGATAAGAGTTGTAGTTTTCATGGGTGCATGATGAAGCTATGGATGTAGGAGGCAGCTGGGGACAGTAAGCACCTTGATGTTGGGGAAAGTGGGTTGGAGGAAACATGGGGGCATAAGGGAAAGAGTTTTGGGACAAGCGTTTTGGGGGAGGGGGCGAACGCAGTAGTGCTCTGCCTTCACGGGAATGAGCGCCTGGATAGAGTCCGCTTGGCGCTCCATTACGCTGATCAGCCGTTCCGTGTTTTGCTGCCGGAGCACTGCGTTTTGCTGCCGGCGATCCTCATTCTTGTGGTGGATCTTCCTTTCACTCTGCCTGCACTTCTGTGCCTTTTGATTCTCTTCACAGACTGCTGCATCACTTGGTGCAGCATGTCGTCTTTGCTTTTACGTGGTCTCTTCTTGAGTCTTCTCAGTCTGTCAGCTGGTGATAAGACTGATGGCTGAAATCTCAAGGTTGCACCTATACAGGCAAAATGCAACACTTAACAGAGGCAGCATTGTACACACCAGACAGAGCAATGATTCCCTCGCACCTAAGGAGGGCAATCACAGTCCGTACAAAACTATACTTTGCCTGTCCCAAAGCGAGCACACCTAACCCATGGGAGCCCCAGAAATGGTGAGTAAGCACAGGGTCAGGGGGACTGATTGTTTCATAACTGTACTGTCCTCTGGGGTTCTGTGCCTTGGGAAGAGCCAACAGCTGCAGGGGGCACCTACACTGAATTGTTCCAACATTCTCCACAGAAATTAGTCTAGGAAGATATCTCGCTGTTAAGGGTGATCGGGGAAGCAAGGGAGGATCTTCTACTACAATGTGGCTTCCGCCCTGGCCCATACGCAACTTGCCTGTGTGCGGCAATGGTCTCCCCACCCCTCGCGGCAGAGTGGTGCGGACACGTTAGCCTGACTGGGATAAGAACTATGCTGGCTCTCCCAATAAACCTGCTCAGACGCATTGCCCATGCTCTGGCTGAGACTTTTGAAGAGATCACTGATGCCGATTACCGTGATGTGATAGACCACATCAATGCACTATTCTGCATCTAAGTATGCATGCAGCCCTTATCACCCTTGCCCAAAGAGCTCGCACCTAAAAACTTCCTTCCCAAAAAAAAAGCCGCTTACCAGGAACCTCCTCTGTTGTGTGTCCTTCCCCAAGCACCAGATGCCACGACTGGCTGCCTTCCTCCTGGCTCGAAAAGAGCTCCTGGCGGCATGCCTCAAGGGATTCTGGGGTGTCTCCCCCCGCTTCAGCACGCTTGGTTGTGCTTTCCTCCTCCTCCTCCTCCTCCCCGCTTGCTGTTCTGGGCTCGGAAGTGTCCATGGTGGTCATTGGAGTGGAGGTGGGATCGCCCCCAAGTATTGCGTCCAGCTCTTTGTAGAATTTTCAGGTCGAGGGAGCAGCACCGGAGTGGCTGTTTGCCTTGCAGGCTTTGTGATAGGCATTCCACAGCTCCTTTACTTTAACCTGGCACTGCACCGCATCCCGGTCATGGCCCCTTTCCAACATGGCCCTTGATATCTGCCCGAACGTATTGTAATTCCTAGAGCTGGAGCGCAGCTAGAACTGCACAGCTTCCTTCCCCACAAGCACTGATGAGGTCCAGCACCTCGCCATTGCTTCATGCTAGGGATTGCCTGGTGCATGGAGGCATGGTCACCTGGAAAGATGCGCTGAGAGCACTCCATGCCTGGCTGAGCAGACAGGAAGGAGATTTGCAAAATTGCCAGGGAATTTAAAGGGTGGGTCTTGACGGCTGGTCACCTGAAGACAGAGCAGCAGAGTTCAAAAGTGATGACCAGAGTGGCTAGAACAGGCATTGTGGGACACTCCCGGAGGCCAGTCAGAACGCATTAGGTGTCCACACTGGCACTGCGGTGCTCCAGCAA
The DNA here is from genome assembly GCA_007922305.1 of Dermatemys mawii. Classification (NCBI taxonomy): domain Eukaryota; kingdom Metazoa; phylum Chordata; order Testudines; family Dermatemydidae; genus Dermatemys; species Dermatemys mawii. The sequence continues at coordinate 9,386,049 of ML677397.1, read as the reverse complement.
GAGCGCAACAAGTGTTATACCTGTTGGGCACTTGGAGTACCAGGAGTGCTCCAGCCAGGGAGTCAGAGTGCTCTACGTCCCTTGCCAGTGTGGACGGGTAGTAAGGTAGAGCGTTCTTGGTGGCTTTATTGTGCTATAAAGTGCCAGTATAGCCAAGCCTTAAGAGACTTATCTGTTTTTAAGTCTTTGCTCGCTAAGCCAGGATTCCCCCCCATGAAAGTCAAGTAAATAATTAAAATTGATTCAAGCAAATGTAGCTATTGCCTGGTGCTCTTATGGGTAGGCAGTACAGAGACTATTCAGTACCAAGCTCCAGCAAAACATCCCATTCAAACCTTATACTGCAAGGCTGAGATTTTCAATGCTACCTAGGGGATGAAGTGGAAATTGTGTGACCAGTTGCCCTAAGTGGTTTTGAAAGTCGGATTTTCTGTGTACTGCTTCACTACCAGTGTCTCTGATTTATGGGGAATGACTATCTTTCATTTCAGGATGTTGGTACTTTCCTTTATATCTTAAAGGGAAAAGCAGAAAAGAGTAGAATTCCTTTGAATGTGTGAGGGCTGCATATTTTTTTGGAGTCCTGTGACTGCGCTTAATACCTGGGCTGGGGTTAGGCCGAGAAGGGGTATATGGGGTTATTGGTTTGTTTGATGTGGCATGGACAAAATGTGAGCAGTGTTAATGTCTCATTTTTAAAAGGAGCTGTGTGGCTGGGAGACCTAATAGTGGGATTCTTCCTGTCCGGTTCTTTCCTCAGGTTCTCTGTCATTATGGTTTTCTTCTCTGCTGTGATCGTTATGTTGGTTCTGTTACTTTTCCCTCGTGCCAGTGAGTTCCCAGCACCAGCTACAGAAATGAAGGTAAACTCATGGTTTCTTTTCCCCATTTCAGGCTCTCTATCCTGTCGGTTGCACCTTGTTCAATCTAGGCCATTGGCTTTCAAATGGGAAGGGGGTGAAGTGAGGTTGTCAGGGGCTGTGGCTGAGCGGGTGTCCACGACAGAGCAGGATAGCAATAGAGAGAATGCAGGAGTCCCTTGCATTCAGATACGGGGTGTGACAGCTCAGTGCCTGGACTTGTTTTAAGCAACGAGGACACATTTTCAGTCTCATAACTACGTACATGAAATTACAACCTATAACATTACTGTAACAACTATGCTCAGTGTATCATGAGCCTTCCAAAGACACCCGACGTGACAAACTTTGCATTGGATGCCACACAATCATATTATAAGGATGAACATGGGGGTGCCAGGTGTTTCCCCAAGGTACAGTGTGTCACAGTGTGGTTTGAGAAATGGTTTCCCCCCTTTCCCCCCATCCTGCATGTAAATTGCTTTGCTCCAAATAAATCTTGCATATGAGATCAAGGGCCGTGGTGGAAATAGGATATAGTGTACATATTAGACAAGCCAGCAGAATGAATGTTCATTTACAGGATCTCCAGGACTTGCCCCTGAAGCAGCCCGGCTCGATACGATATCAATAATACATGACCTGGGCTTTCTATGTGCAAAGCCTGCTAATTGGCTAATTAAAAAGTGAAAGTGTTGAACGAGCAAACATGTTACCCTCAAGAGACTTGTTCTGTGGCGGAGCCAAGGTCAAGCTTGTGTTAACACTGTTTCATAATATTCACCTTTGTTATAAGCAATCCCAGAAGCTCGGAGGATGATTTCATAATCCTGGGCTTTCTGGTTGGTGTTTCTCACTATCACTTTGTCTACCTTCGGTGTCTGGTTCTACCTTCTGTGCTTCACTAAATATTCAGATATTCTTTTCCTGCTGCATATCCTCTGTAAGCACAGTGGTGCCTGATATCAGTGCCCAAAAATATAAAGATCAGTGGCTAGTATTCTGGAAGAAGCAGCTGTGTGACGTAGAGTTCATGGAAACAACTGGTTGACATCAGGGAAATAATTGCTGGACAAGATTTCAGCTCTTGTCTCACTGTCATAACCTGTGGCCACATGTGATTCCAGTGAGCTGAGCATGGTTGACTCAGGACTATTTTGAACCTCATGGGTCAGATTCTGTGGGTCAAATGATAGCACTGAGAGTTGGTATTCAGCAGAACAGGGTTTGAATTCCATCCTGCTTTGGAGTTGGCGCACACAGCTCCAGAGGGAGGAGACATCCCTTTGTTACTCAGCAGTGCCCCCTGCCAGCGGGTTAGGCCAAGCAGCCTGTGTTTATCTGAGCTGTGGCACATTTGGAAAGGGGTGTAGTCCCACCCCTGCCTGCATGGAGCTGCCACCTTTACCTTGGCTGGCTTTTCCTTTTCAAAAGGCCAAAACTTGTATTCTCTTCTGTTTTCTACCTCCTAGCACACCATCTCCCACCCCACAGAGAACACTTGCTCTTCTATAGCAAACTGTGGTCAAATCACCATTTTTGTTTTTGAGCTTTTGTTAACCGTGATAAGGAAATGTTCTTGTGTAATTTGTGACCTTTCCGCAGATTGTGGACACCTTCTTCATTGGCCGCTACGTCCTGGTCTCCCTTCTCAGTGTGACGTTTCTAGGAAGCCTGTTCCTGGTTCTAGTTCACCATATCTTGGAGCCAGTGTATGCTAAACCACTCCGAGTTAATTAGCTATTATGAAGAAGTGAATTCCCCATGCTCCATAGCAGACAATATATCACCAGTTGGGTAAAGAATATATGCTCCCTAAATCTCTCCAGAAACCCTTTTTCAAGTGATGTTATGAGACCTGCACTGATTTCCAGAATCAGCATCTGCTTTCTGAGGCCTGGCAACTCCAAAATGAAGTTGTAGAATGTGTATGGTTTGGACTGGATAATTACCAAGAGTTGCAGCTGCGTCTTTCGAAGCTGAGAACTATTTCCTGGCAAAGATAGTCCTGTTTACAGAATCTCGTGTGTTTCCAGTATTTCTTTCCAGGGGTATATCCATGATCTCTGTTCTATGGAAATTCAGCTGCTCTTGCTTCTCCTATTCCTCATCTACAATTGTAGTCCTGGCTGAAATGTCCTAAGACATCTGATCCTTACCTGAACCACTGGGGTGAAAAAGTCAGGCTGGAAATCTTTGCAACGTAGGAGGTGGTGCAGAGTGCCATGATGGAGGCCTTTGCTGGTGCTTTTGGCTAAAGTGGGAAATATGGAAATACATAAATAAAAAGGGGAACTGAACATGGAGGCTTTAGCCCAGTTCAGTTCGAACTGTGGGTGTGACAAGTTTGGGTTGGTTCACCTGTCCCTGCTGTTTTTGGCATTGTAATCGTTATCGAAACACCTGAGAAATGATTTGAGAGGCAGAAGCAAGTGGAGAGGGTAAACTCATGGGAAAGTGAGATCCTATTTTTAAGGCAGTAAAGAAGCAGGAACAAGAGCCACCAAATAATGTGTGTCAGTTTCCCTGGCTTAGAAAGCACTGATGTGGCAGTTCAAATGTGTTGATTATGCCCAGCTCTGAATCGAGGGGATCTTTCAGAAACACTCTGCCACAAGCAGATGCATCCATGTTGCCATTTGCGAGCTTGCCCTGAATTGAGGTTTACTTTGCTGTCTCCTTGTTCCCTTGGAGAGGTTGGGGGAGGGGATTGTGAGCTCCTCTGTGCAGGGAGCTGAATGTGCATGGCACTAGATATTCCCACCAGCATTTCAGGGAGGGAAACCTGATGCAGAAGGTGGAACCACTGAAGGGATTTGAAGGGAGGTTGGAGATGGCATCTAGGGACAGAACAGTGGGAGCAGATGGGGGAACCTCTCCCACGTGTTCTTCTGTGGGCTGAGGCGATCTGGCCTTGAGCCCAGTGCAAGAGTGAAGTTTTGGAAAGCAGCTTGCCGAAAAAAATAGTATTTGAAAAATGCTGCCGAACACTGAAGTGAAGGAAAGTGTAGCACATGTTTTCCAGGCATGACTAGGCCACCTGGCACCAAACATTCTACTGTAATAAAACCCATCTTTGGGCTGGGAATTGGGCCTGAGAAATTGTAGCCCAGAGGGTATATTCCCCCAGACCCGTTCAAAGCCCTGTATAATGTATGTTCCACCTTAGACCCTTCCTTAACGCCCATGGCACTTGACAAAAACAGCTACTATGTAGCTAGAGCATTTTAATAAAGAAATCACACACTCATTCCAGGGCTAGACTTTGTCATCAGCTTTTTCATTTCCTCCAGGTATTGCTTTGCACTATGTTTTATTTAGTGAATTGTATTTAATGGATCCCCAAGGGCTTATTTGTTGCCCTCCCTTCCTTATGCAAGTGGGAAACTAATGAATCCCTCTGAGAAGCCACTGGCTGACTAGTTCCTAGAGGACAAAATAAAGATTAATGTGTTTTTTAGCAATTTGATGACTGTGCCAGTCCCTATAACTGCAGAGGGACCTTCACTTATGAACCAAGCTGAAGGCTGGAGCTTTGGTTCCACTCATGCCCTTTTGGAAATTCGCCTTTTTGTGTGCCAGCGGGTGATTGGCATGCAACTTTAGGCCTGGACTCTGCAAAGGCATATTGGGATTGGCCACTTGGGCCTTGTGAGTGATGTCATAGCCACATCTCTGCTCTAAGTGGAACACACTTGACTGCTCAGTATTGAAAGGGGATGTGACTAAAAAGTTCCAGTAGGACAAACTATGTCTATGGTGTTTTGGGGAACTTCTGAGTATCCCCATTGTTCCAAAAGGGAAAGTGACAAACAGTTCTTTCCAAAATTCTGTGGTAATGGCAGTGGGAAGTTACTCAGGGGCTCATCCAGAGCCAACTGCGATTAAGGGAAAGGCTTCACCTGGTTTCAAGGCTCATTGCGTAAATGGCTGAGATTCCAGGCCTCACTGCCCAGACCAGTGAACCAGATCCTGCTCAGACACTCAGTACTGCAAGATGCACAAAGAAAATACACTGAAAAAACAGAGAGTGCAATTTTTTTAAATCCAAAACACTGGATTAAGAGAGAGACTTTTACCTGTTCAATGCTAGAAAAATCCAAATTCACTGGGAAAGGGAATTATAATAGTACAGACAACAGCAGGGATGAATCACTGGATTGCTAGTCTTCTGCTGGAAAGAGGACCCTTTTGAAGGCCGGTCTCCCCATCTACCAGCAGGCTAGATACACAAAGCAGCGGCTGAGTTTTCCTTGCCCCACTGTGCCTGGATCTCTGGTACCAATTCTCCCTTGCCCCAGGTGATGTTGCTGGCAAGTGGCACCTCCTCGTGTTGTTTGAATGCTGGTTATTTATTTAGTTAGAAGTTGATGAATTCTTCAAACCTTTGCCTTTTAGTGGGATGGAAGGAAATCCCCCAGGGGGCAGGAAGTTCACGGGAGGTATTACTATGCCATGGAGGAAGGATTAAATTCATCTTGCTTTGATCCCCTGGCACTTCTGCCTATCCAGGACTCTGCACTTGTCCTTGTTGAACGCCATCAGATTTATTTTGGGGAAGAAGGCTTCTGCTGAGAAGCTGAACTTCATATCAAGGACGATCAGCAGAAACAGAAATAGAAGGGCTGCAAAAAACGGGAGGTCCCTGTGCCAGCCTACTCCTGAGCAGCCTAAATAGACTGTACCTTCTTTCCCCTGCCAAACCCGAACTAGCTCCAGTAATAAGAGCATCATGCGTTCTGGGTACTATGTTCAGAGCTATGACACTCCTGTTCACTTGTCCATGATTAGCCGGGCTCTGCTCCTGCAAACTCTGCCTCAGATGCTTAATTTCAAGCATGTGAACAGCCCCATTGATTTTATACATGTTTACAGGACCCTACATCAGTATTGCAGTGAGAGTTGCATAGAGGAAAGGAGCCAGCACCCATGTTACAGGAATCACCCCAGTCCAGTAAGATGACTGCTACTATCCCAGCTAAGATCTTGGTCTCCAGCTGGGGCACACTGGCCCTGTAGGGGAGGTTTCACAGCAACAGTCCCTGAGGAGCAGCTCCTGTGTGTATACAGCAAACAGCTTTAATTCCAGTCACCTTGGGTTAACCCAAAATTGCTTCCAGAATAGTTTTAATGCCTCTCACCTTGGGGTAACCCATACGACTGGCTGCTTCAGAGAACTCTGCCACCGCTCTACCCACAGGCGCCCTCCCAACACCATACTGGCTGGCAACAGATCTGGGGTACGCAGCTTCTAGATGGTGATAGCCACCCACTTCTGGTCCGGCAAAGGTGACCTCATGTGAAGGGTCATGGAAAGCTGCTTACAAAGCTCCAGAAGTGTAACTTGCTACATGCGCTCTGCCACCAGGGTGGCCCTCTGGCTGGGGGGCTTGGCAAGGGCACAGCTGAGGGGCTGGAGCACGTGGCAGATCCACCACATGCTAGTGATCTAGTGCGGCCATCGGACGGGTGAAGAGGCTGACCAGACCGATGAGGCACCAGCAACAGTCAAGTAGGTGAGTGTGGTGCTGGGCAGTGGAGACTAACAGGCCGCTTGGCTGGTTCCTCACCTCCAAACCCTGCATTCCGCTGCTGCTGCCCTCGGCGGGTGACGACCTTTGCTGGATGGAAATGAGGGACTAGGTTTTATTTTAAGGAATCCTTTAGGGAAACCCCATTTCCTGTAGCAAACTGTGTGTTTGTCTCCCAAGGGTACATTTCCAATGCCTTCAGGTGTACCATGCAATTAGCATCAGCTTCAATTTAATGTGTAATGGATAAAATGGTCAAGGGACGGCCCTTAAAATAAGGACAGAATCCCTGTCTTCTTGGGCCTAGCCAAGCAGCTGCTGCTGGGCACTGACCCTTGGACCTGACCTTGGGATACCCTGGGGTTCACTCACCTCCCCCGCTTTGTTCTTTCATTGCAGCAAACTAAAGCGAGGAACAAGGGCTGCTCCACTGCTCACTGGTGGTGTCAGGGCAGCACGCTCCACGGAGAGGCCTCAGTCTAGTGCACTAGGCACAGGAGCACCAGAGAGACAAATGGGAGCTTTATCCCTTCAATTGGAAATCCTGACTCTGTCACCATCTAGTGGCTAAATCCAGGACCAAGCCGGAGGGTCTCAGACAAGCTGCTAAAACAAGGTTCTTAGACTTGGTGGGTTCCTATAAATGCATGCATACATCTCACACAAAGGGAATCTTGACTGGGGCTGGCAGACTCTAGTACTAAATCACCTTTGGCAGCAACGCAATGGCAGGGGCAGGACAACATTGTCCACAGGGCTCTGTGGGCCTGGAGCCTGAACTGCCCCATGGCTCAGATCCTCTAGAAGAAGGAGGGGGATAAAGTTTTTGATCAGTCTCTGGTCTCATTTAGGCAGTTCTGGGTCACTCGGTAGCTTCTTGGTGAGATAAGTTTGGAGAATAAAGAATCATAGAATATCAGGGTTGGAAAGGACCTCAGGAGGTCATCTAGTCCAACCTCCTGCTCAAAGCAGGACCAACCCCAACTAAATTATCCCAGCCAAGGCTTTGTCAAGCCTGACCTTAAAAAATCTCTAAGGAAGGAGATTCCACCACCTCCCTAGGTAACCCATTCCAGTGCTTCACCACCCTCCAAGTGAAAATGTTTTTCCTAAGCCTCCCGCACTGCAACTTGAAACCATTACTCCTTGTTCTGTCATCCGGTACCAATGAGAACAGTCTAGATCCATCTTCTTTAGAACCCCCTTTCAGGTAGCTGAAAGCAGCTATCAAATCCCTCCCTCATCATTCTTCTCTTCTGCAGACTAAACAATCCCAGTTCCCTCAGCCTCTCCTCATAAGTCATGTGCTCCAGCCCCCTAATCATTTGTGTTGCCCTCCACTGGACTCTTTGCAATTTTTCCATATCCTTCCTGTAGTGTGGGGCCCAAAACTGTTCACAGTTCTCCAGATGAGGCCTCACCAATGCCAAATAAAGGGGAATGATCACATCCCTTGATCTGCTGGCAATGTCCCTACTTATACAGCCCAAAATGCCATTAGCCTTCTTGGAAACAAGGGCACACTGTTGACTCATATCCAGCTTCTCGTCTACTATAACTCCTAAGTCTTTTTCTACAGAACTGCTGCCTAGCCATTCGGTCCCTAGTTTGTAGCAGTGCAGGGGATTCTTCCTTCCTAAGTGCAGGACTCTGCACTAGTCCTTGTTGAACGCCATCAGATTTATTTTGGCCCAATCCTCTAATTTGTCTAGGTCCCTCTGTATTCTATCCCTACCCACCAGCGTATCTGCAGGTACAGTGTTGATGTATTTAGCCTTCTATAAGGCATCTGACTTGACGTAACTTTTTGATTGAAAAATGCGAATGATAGAAAATCAACGTGGCACATATTAAATATTGGCTAACTGATAGGTCTCAAAATGTGATCATACACAGCAAATCGTCATCTAGTGGGTGAGTTTACAGTGGGAGCCTGCAGGCAGAGGTTCTTGGCCTTCTGCTGTTTAACTTTTTTACCAGTTACCTGGAAGAAACCATAAAGTCATCCCTGAAAGTTTGCAGATGACACAAAAATTGGGGGTGCTAGTAAATAAGGAAGAGGATAAATCACTGATTCAGATAAGAACATAACAACATAAGAATTGCCATACTGGGTCAGACCAAAGGTCCATCCAGCCCAGTAACCTGTCTACCAACAATGGCCAATGCCAGGTGCCCCGGAGTGAGTGAACCTAACAGGTAATGATCAAGTGATCTCTCTCCTGCCATCCATCACCCCGCACTGACAAACAGAGGCCATTCCATACCCATGCTGGCTAATAGCCATTAATGGACTTAACCTCCATTAATTTATCCAGTTCTCTTTTAAACCCTGTTAAATTCCTAGCCTTCACAGCCTCCTCAGGCAAGGAGTTTTACAGGTTGACTGTGCGCTGTGTGAAGAAGAACTTCCTTTTATTTGTTTTAAACCTTTCATTTGGTGGCCCTAATAACTTTTCCTTATTCACTTTCTCCACATCACTCATGATTTTATATACCTCTATCATATCCCTCCTTAGTCGTCTCTTTTACAAGCTGAAAAGTCCTAGCCTCTTTAATCTCTCCTCATATGGGACCTGTTCCAAACCCCTAATCATTTTAGTTGCACTTTGCTGAACCTTTTTTAATGCCAGTATATCCTTTTTGAGATGAGGAGACCACATCTGTATACAGTATTTAAGATGTGGGTGCATCATGGATTTATATAAGAGCAATAAGATATTCTCTGTCTTATTCTCTATTCCTTTTTTAATTATTCCTACCATCCTGTTTGCTTTTTTGATTGCCACTGCACACTATGTGGATGTCTTTAGAGAATTATCCACAATGACTCCATAGTCTTTTTCCTCATTATTGTAGCTAAATTAGCCCAATCATATTGTATGTATAGTTGGGGTCATTTTTTCCAATGTGCATTACTTTACATTTATCCACATTAAATTTCATTTGCCATTTTGCTGCCCAATCACTTAGTTTTGTGAGATCTCTTTGAAGTTCTTCACAGTCTGTTTTGGTCTTAACTATCTTGAGCAGTTTAGTATCATCTACAAACTTTGCTGCTTCACTCTTTACCCCTTTCTCCAAATCATTTATGAATAAGTTGAATAGGATTGGTCCTAGGACTGTCCTCAGGGCACTCCATCCTTGGGAAACACCACTAGTTACCCCTCTCCAGTCTGAAAATTTACCATTTATTCCTACCTTTTGTTCTCTGTCTTTTAACCAGTTCTCAATCCATGAAAGGATCTTATCTCATGACAACTTAATTAATGTCAGAGCCTTTGGTGAGGGACCTTATCAAAGGCTTTCTGGAAATCTAAGTACACTTGTCCACATGTTTGTTGACCCCTTCAAAGAACTCTAATAGATTAGTAAGACATGATTTCCCTTTACAGAAAGCATGTGGACTTTTGCCCAACAATTTATGCTCTTCTATGTGCCTGACAATTTTATTCTTTACTATTGTTTCAACTAATTTGCTTGTTACGGAAGTTAGACTTACCGGTCTGTAATTGCCAGGATCACCTCTAGAGCCCTTTTTAAATATTGGAGTTACATTAGCTATCTTCTATTCATTGGGTACAGAAGCTGATTTAAAGGACAGGTTACAAACCGTAGTTAATTGTTCCGCAATTTCACATTTGAGTTCTTTCAAAACTCTTGGGTAAATGCCATCTGGTCCCGGTGACTTGTTACTGTTACAAGTTTATCAATTAATTCCAAAATCTCCTGTAGTGACACTTCAATCTGTGACAATTCCTCAGATTTGTCACCTATAAAAGACGACTGAGATATGGGAATCTCCCTAATGTCCTCAGCTGTGAAGAATGAAGCAAAGAATTCATTTAGTTTCTCTGCAATGATTTTAATGTTTTCAAGTGCTCCTTTTGTATCTCGATCGTCCAGGGGTCCCACTGGTTGTTTAGCAGGCTTCCTGCTTGTGATGTATTTTAAAAAAAAATTGTTATTACCTTTTGAGTTTCTGGCTAGCTGTTCTTCAAACTCTTTTTTGGCTTTTCTTATTACATTTTTACACGTAATTTGGCAGTGTTTATGCTCCTTTCTGGATACCTCACCAGGATCTGACTTCCACTTTTTAAAAAATGCCTTTTTATCTCTCGCTGCTTCTTTTACATGGTTTTTAAGCCATGGTGGCTCTTTTTTAAGTTCTTTGACTTTGTTTTTTAATTTGAGGTATACATTTCAGTTGGGCCTCTATTATGGTGTCTTTGAAAAGTGTCCATGCAGTTTGCAGGGATTTCACTGTAGTCACTTTACCTATTAATTTCCGTTTAACTAACCCCCTCATTTTTGCATAGTTCTCCTTTCTAAAATTAAATGCCACAGTGTTGGGCTGTTGATGTGTTCTTCCCACCCCAGGAATGTTAAATGTTGTTATATTATGGTCACTATTTCCAAGTGGTCCTGTTATTGTTATCTCTTAGACCAGTTCTTGTGCTCCGCTCAGGACTAAACTGAGAGTTGCCTCTCCCCTTGTGAAATATCTCCATAAATATAAAAAATCAGGGAGGTAGTCATGTTAGTCTGGATCTGCAGATGCGATAAAGAGTCCTGTGGCACCTTAAAGACTAACAAAATTATTGAAGCATAAGCTTTTGTGGCCTAATACCCACTTTGTCAGAAAATATATATTAAACTCCACTAAAATCTCTTGGAGCTATAGGAGCTTGGGAGGGATAAATATTATGAAGCCGGATAAATATTCCAAACACGCTGTGTGTGTCCTATAAATGTTATCTTAGAAACAATTGGCTAATGTGAACCGGCAATTAGCATGTGAAATGGAGCCCTTGCACTGTAAAGTATGGGTTTGCAATGTGAATATTCTAAGAGCTCTTTGACATAGTAAAAAGGGGAGGCTTAGCGTTTAACAAATGTCCTCATAATGCGCTCAATTGAAACGCTTATTTAAGGTTTCTGTGTTTGTTCCACACTCCTCCAGATGTCACATTTGTCACATCAGCACTGGGCTCATGTTTATTCTGTTCTGGCTGATAAAAAAAACGACCCCCATTTGTGAGACTCATTACAATAAATTTTCAGGAGCGTAGAATTCTAACCACTATGCTACAGTGACTATTGCCTAACTTTTAATTTCTTTGTTCCTACCATTTGAGCACAGCCCACGGCCAAAAACAGGGTAAGAACCCAGGAATCCTGATAGCCAATATTCCACCGCATCTCACAAACAGGTGTATAACTAGCTGACAGATTATATGCTGGATCCCCACTAAGGATTCGTTCACACAAATGACAACAGCTTAGCTCATCTCTCAGTTTCTCCTTTCGGTGTAGGAGTTGAGGGTGGTGCTATGGATGTTAAAATCCTAAGTCCACACCCTGTAGGACAAAAAATAGTATCTGATGGGGGGAGGGATAGCTCACTGGTTTGAGCATTGACCTGCTAAATCCAGGGTTGTGAGCTTAATCCTTGAGGGGGCCATTTAGGGATATGGGGCAAAAATGTGTTGGATGATTTAATCGGGGATTGGTCCTGCTTTGAGCAGGGGGTTGGACTAGATGATCTTCTGAGGTCCCTTCCAGCCCTGATATTCTATGGTATCATAAAAGAGTGTGTCATGCCTATGCACAGAGGGACTGAGCAAGGTTACATGGGCAACCTCCAGGCATTTTCTAACTTTTGAGGACTTGACTTTGCAACCTTAATATTCTTTGAACACTTTTTTTCAGAGTTTCAGACCACCCCTGGTTGTTTGAGTGCTTTGCAGCAGGGGCACACAGCTGTGCTGGGGTAAGAATTTTTCTTTCTCAGCAGGCCCAGTAATGTGAACCGTTCACAGCTTGCTACCACAGAAAGCAGCACTAAATCCTGCTTAGGAAACCAGGCTTGATGGGCAGAGCATTAAAGATCAGAGCGAAGGAAGGTGAGCTCTCTGGGGTATGGTACTCGCAGACTGGAGAGCTGAATCATCATTCCATACATCATCTAGGTGACATGGAAATCGTGCTGGGACCTGTGGAAAGGACTGCTACTGTAATTCTCCTGGAGACTGGAGGAGAAAGGAAAGCAGGGCATCTGGAAAAAAGAGTATGGAGGATTTTATTCTTTATTTCAAAGTAGAAACCACTTCACTTTCAACTCTCAAAGAGAAAGAAACTCCCTTATGAAGGTTAGCTTGTAGTGGAAACATCGTCACTAGCTGTAAAGCCTGCAAGTCCTTGACTCTGCAGCTCTTCCACCTACTATGGGCTCCTTACTTCAAAAACTGGTTGACAAAATCTGTTGTTGATCATGCCACGGTCAGTTCTGGATGGATGAGACTATCTAGACCCTTTGGCTTTCAGGAACTGCCTAGATGCAGGAATGCCCATCTGACACCTCAGTATAATGCACATTGGCAAACATAATCCCTACTATGCATACAAAATGATAGGGTCTGAATTAGCCATTACCACTCAGAAAAGAAATTCTGATATCATGGATAGTTCTCTGAAAACATCTGCTCAATGTGCAGCGGCAGTCAAAAAAGCCAGCAATGTTAGGAACCATTAGAACAGGGATAGATAAGGAGACAGAAAATATCATAATGCCACTACATAAATTCATGGTACACCAACATCTTGAATACTGCAGATGTGGTCGCCCCATCTCAAAAAAGATATATTAGAACTGGAAAAAGATACATAGAAGGGCAACAAAAATGATTAGGGGTATGGAATGGCTTCCATATAATGAGAGATTTAAAAGATTGGGACTGTTCATCTTGGAAAAGAGATGACTAAGGAGGATATGATAGAGGGCTATAAAATCACAAATGATGTGGCAAAAGTGAGTAAGGAAGTGCTATTTACCCCTGCACATAAAGCATGAACCACGGGTCACCCGAAGAAAATAATAGGCAGCAGGTTTAAAACAAACATACAAAAGTATTTCTTCACACAACACCCAGTCAACCCATGGAACTCATTGCCAGAAAATGTTGTGAAGGCCAAAAGTATAACTGGGTTCAAAAAAGAATTAGCTAAGTTCATGGAGGATGAATTTACCCAAGATGGTCAGGCAGGCAAACCCATAGTCTGGACATCCCTTAATCTCTGCCTGCCAGAAACTGGGACTAGACAACAGGGGATAGGTCAATTTTCCTCTTCTGTTTATTAGCTCTGAAGCATCTGGCACTAGTCAGTATGGCCATTCTAATGCTCTGAACAGCTAAAACAATGGTGCCAAGGAGAGGTGGTCTATGTAGGTCACAAAGCAGTTTGATTTGTCTTCAGTTCAGCGACACATCAGTCTCTCCAAAAATACCAAACTGATCTCAGTGGTTGCCTTAGAGGGGGCTGTCTGGTTTTCTGGTTTACATTGTAGAGTTACCAATCTCTAAGGAAAAGGACTGGGAAAGTTTCAGGGGTATCTAGTCTCCAATGATATATGCTCTGCTCCTGATGTGTCTCCACAGTGTCTCTGCTAGGATCACAGACAGTTTGCTGCCAAACAATGAAAACCTGGCAGATGACTAGCAGACCTGAAAGTTGTTTGCACGTGTATATGCCCCCTGTGCACATGACTGATTTCCACAGGCCGCCGATGGATATACCTGTTGACTCCGCCTGTGCCTCTTGCGACGGTGGAGTGCCGGCATCGATGGGAGAGTGCTCTGGGATTGATTTATTGCATCTAGACTAAGTACAATAAATCGATCCCTGGAAGATCGATCGTTACCCACCGATCCAGCTGGTAGTGTAGATCTGGTCTAATTAGTCTGAACTCCTACATAACACAGGCCAGATGGTTCCACCCAGACGGTTCCACCCAGTGATTCCTGCATTAAGCTCATAGCTTCAGCTTCAGCTAGAATGTATCTTTTAGTGAGAGGTGTCCAGTCTTGATTTAAAGATTTCAAGTCATGGAGAATCCACCATCATAGAATCATAGAATATCAGGGTTGGAAGGGACCTCAGGAGGTCATCTAGTCCAACCCCCTGCTCAAAGCAGGACCAACCCCAACTAAATCATCCCAGCCAGGGCTTTATCAAGCCTGACTTTATCATTCCATTTCTCTTCACTGTTAAAAATTCCTCTTAGGTGCCGCCTCACAATGCGACCTCAGACTTGATATGGGTTTTGGGGGTTCCTCTTATGTTAACCAAACCAGTTTTCAGCTCCCTCACTGCACGCTGGCTTGTTACCTTGTATTTGCTAAGCCCAGAGGGAGCACGCTTGTGCAGAGTAGGGAGAGAACAGTTAATCAAGGAAATAATGGAGAACTTGTATTTAACCACCAACCCTACAATATTACTGCATGAATTCTGGGCCACAAAGACCCAAAGCTCAGTGCAAGGGGGAGCCATACTGGGTAGAATGAGTAAGTGTGCCCAGGTGGAAGTGTGTGTCTTGAGAGGCACAATGCCTCCTGGCTGCTGGGACACACTCCTTCCCCTGCTCTTCCGGTGTAGGAGATACAGACACTGCTCCTGTCATCACTCTCCTCCCACCCTCACGCCAGCACCCGCACTTGGCTGGCTCTTGCTCGGGGTGCTGAGATGGATAGTTTCCAGCATTCCCTTCCTCTGCTAATGTGCCTGGGCACCAGGAGGCCTATCACAACTAAGTCTTATCGATGCAGCCACCAGCTGGTTTCTCCATAGATCCACCTGCAGCTGCAGGAGGGAGGCTACACCCCACATTCCAAGTGGTTTCTTTCCATCCACCGAGGCTTTGAGGCTGTTCCAGGCTAGGCTGGTCACATGGGATCCCCTCCCAGACAGCTCTGTGGGCTCCTGGACAAGGGAGTGTGTTTAATGAGGCACATGGCATCATAAGCCCCTAGCTGAGCAATAGCGTTAGCTGGAGCGATGGAAGTAGCAGTTAGCAATGCTGAAAATCTAGTCCAGGGAGCCCAAAGGAAACATCTCTAAGTGCGGTGAATGGTGTGAGCGGCACAGAGATGAGTGGCTAGCAAGGGCCAAAATCAACCAGCAACAGAAGGTGAGGGGCAAACAAGGATCAAATGGCAGCTCCTAACTTAATGGATTATACAGAAGCTATAAAATCGCCCATAAAAGGGAAGCAGAGAGGGGGCTTCAATGTTTTAACCAAACACTCACTTTTCTGTTAGTCAGAAAATCCAGCCCTGCTGAGGATGAAATCATTCCAATGGTTCGGAGCGTGAAGATTTACCAGGAAACCATGTAAATCAGAGGTAGCTAAAACGATTCAACAGCCCAAGAAACTTCTGAGTGAGGTCCAGGGTTTGGCAGTGCTGCATATATGGTCTAACCTCTGTGTCTGTCATCCTATAATTCATCCTATCTATCATTTAGGCAGCGCCAATGGGGTACTAGGTTTACATTCCTGGACTAGGGGTTTATATTCTAAGATTATATAGAGGGAATTCATGTTGTTGTGGAGTAGTATAAAGGCTTTATTAGCATGAGTTTGATTTGGCTATATTATATACAGGAGGCAGAGAGATTTTTGCATTCTTTCCCCTGAAATGTGGAATTCCCAAATGAGCAGCATGTAGTTTGTAGTGAGGATTGAGTTTTCTGGGGACTTTCAAGGAAATGTGTTTCTTTTCTTTAGTGTGAGTTAAAGATCCCAACTTGCATCCATGTGTAATAAAAAGGATTATTTTAAATCTGTGGATCCCTTTTTTTGGATGCCTTTTGCTCACAAGTGGCCAGTTTGTTTTCATTCACACTTTCCATGCTTACCTCTCACTGCAAGGAGATGATGGATTTGTTTAAAGAAATTGGGTTGGAATCAAGCAAAGTTTATTTTCCTACCTTTCCCAATGCTTCCTTAAACAGCCACCATTTCCCCTAACTTACAATGGAAGTGAAGTTCCATAGTGGAATTGAAGCTACTCATGCCCTCAGGAAAGATGGCCAGAGTCTCACTAGCAGGAGGCAGAGATGCCACTAGTTAAGATGGCCACCATCTTCAAAGCCACAGATTGCCCTCAGGGAAGCTGGCCACCATTTCACTGAAGCGTTACCATGTGAAATAAGGCTGCTCCTAGCAAAGATGGCTGCTGTTTTCAGTGGCGTGGGTGCCACAAGCTGTCCCCTGGGAAGATGGCTGCCCTTTCACTAAAGTCTTTGCCATCATTCCTCTCAACCTTCATGCTTCCCAATGTGTGGCTCAAGCAACTGATATTTGTGACAAATGACCATGGTGTGGAACAGCTGGGTTGTTCCACATCACACCATAACTGACAGATTCTAATGGTTCCTAACCGTAAACTGCTTTGAAAGGATGTTTTCTTACTGTGTGAATTAAATAAACCAGTTTTTCCTCCAAAAAGAAAAGTAGAAATGCAGAAATTCTGTCATGTGCAACTATAAGACCCACAAGAGTCATTAACAGGACTTGGCACTGGACCTTCGATATCCTGGCATAGATTTTTACAATCTGAATTAAATTACTCAATCCTCCAGCTGGAAACAGAAGCAGACTCAAATATGCCTTGTGGACCAGTCACTAGAGGGGACAAGGACCCATTCCCTCCTAGTGTGGGGCACAAAAGCCCATACATATGGTTGAGCTCCAAGGCCCAGTGGCTATATTGGATCAGCCATATTAGAGCCTAATTTCTATTCCTAGGTCTGCCAGAGGCAACCTTATGCAATTTCTCTGTTAACTTATTTGTTATGCTAGGGAGAAACGACTGATGCATGCCTAACTCATAAGAGGATTTCACTGCAGATATTGCAGTGACTTATGGAGTCTCTGACCTCATGTTTGGTCAATACAGGACATCTCAGGCCTCACATAGACTCATTTCAGCCCCAGTATCTGGGTTAGTATTTTAGGACATGTGTCTACAGGCAGTATGGATGCTAAATTGCTCTCCTTACCTCCTGCCTGGGCATTCCGAGTATAACGACTGTTCTGAGTACCTAAGGTGCAGTGTCTGCTTGGGCAAGTCTATTTGCAGAAGCCATTTCTCTATCAGGTGAAGGAATTCTGTCTGGTTGATGTGCTCATGTTCCTGGTTCACAGCTTCCAGGGCCAGAAGGGACCATTATGATCCTCTCGTCTGGCTCCTGGATAACACAGGGCAGAGACCTGCCTCCAAAATAATTCCTTGAGTAGATCTTTTAGAAAAACATCCCATCTTGATTAAAACATTGTCATGATGGAGAATCCACCACAACAGTTGCAAATTGTTCTAATGGTTAATGACGTGCAGTGTTAAAAATGTGTACCTTATTTCTAGTCTGAGTTTGTCTGGCTTCATTCCATCTTGGTGCATGCTGAAGATTTCAAGGGTCCCAGTATTCACAGTCTTTTGTGGCTCTGCTGCTCTGGACTAAAATTCTGCAATGAACATCAGAGGCCCTCTTGGTATTGAATGCCGCAGTAATAACTGTGAACTGTCATCAGCACTCTTTGAAGACGTTCAGGAGCTGAAAACAACGGGTTTGTGAAGATGGATTGCAACCTGTGCCTTTGGGAGTTTGGGTTGGATCTCATCAGTTATTAGTAAAGGATAACAGAAGGATTTTAGAGCTTTAGTGAGGTGCGAGCAGTTTGCTTGGATTTTTATAGCTACCATAGTGCTGAAAGTTGGTCAGTCATGTAGCGTTCTTTAAGATTCCCATCTCCACA
The DNA here is from genome assembly GCA_007922305.1 of Dermatemys mawii. Taxonomy (NCBI): domain Eukaryota; kingdom Metazoa; phylum Chordata; order Testudines; family Dermatemydidae; genus Dermatemys; species Dermatemys mawii. Next base: position 9,368,062 of record ML677397.1, on the reverse strand, counting down.
AGTTTGCTAATCTGTATACCAGGGGTAGGAAACCTATGGCATGGGTGCCAAAGGCCGCACGTGAGCTGATTTTCGGTGGCACTCACACTGCCTGGGTCCTGGCCACAGGTCTAGGGGGCTCTGCATTTTAATTTAATTTTAAATGAAGTTTCTTAAACATTTTTAAAACCTTATTTACTTTACATACAACAATAGTTTAGTTCTATATTATAGACTTCTAGAAAGAGACCTTCTAAAAACGTTAAAATGTATTACCAGCACGTGAAACCTTAAATTAGAGTGAATATATGAAGACTCGGCACACCACTTCTGAAAGGTTGCCGACCCCTACTGTATACGTTACTTCTTCAAAGGAGCAGCTGCTCTGTGTGGCTTGTTGTAGTTGTTTCACCTTAGGGTTGATTTCAATGTGATGTTCTCCAGGAGGCATCCGAGGCCTTTAAAAATAAATCTCTATCTTGACTGTTTGTTTCTTCCTTTATTAAAGGCATACACTTTGCAGATCAGTACATTTTCTGCCACTTGGAGAAGCCCCAGCTTTTAGCTCAATGATCTACATGGACACAGAACTCTCTTGCAACACGTATTTGCTGAAGTCATAATTGAAGCTTTGCACTGTGCTGTGAGGGAGATTAAACATGAATGCACTGAAGGTAGACTTTGTACTGCCTATGTGAGACAGCTGTTTAGGGGTGAAGTTCACAGATTGCCAGACCGCCATGTTTGGTAGCACTTACTGTGCTCCATCTAATTCGCTGGGCAAAATCAATAATCAGGATCATGGCCCCACAGTCCCCTCCACACTGCCCCTTCCTCGGAGCTTGTGTCAGAGCAACTGGATTTTGCTGTAAAATGTCCTGCCTTCTGCTTGTTCCAGATTTCAAACAGAACATTGCATTTTGCCTTTATATTTATCTTTATTTTCCTTTTGCTTTTATTTTCCATGTTAATTTTGAAATCGAGACGTTAAGACAAATCACTGAGTTAATCAAGTGGCAAAGTAATACTGTGTATGTGACAAACTGCTGCCTCTAGTCCATAACACCAGCAACCCCTGAAATAGCTGGCTTCTCACCTAGCTCCTTTAAAGATGACCTGCGAAGAGGCTTTCTAGAACTGGAGCTCTGCCCCTTTTTTCTGTTTTTGTTACTTTATGAAGGATAAAAAGAGCCTTAAATGTGGACTTTGTCTTCGGGGCTTCCCCTGGTTTTATAAGAACATAAGAACGGCCATACTGGGTCAGACCAAAGGTCCATTCAGCCCAGTATCCTGTCTTCTCATAGTGGCCAATGCCATGTGCCCCAGAGGGAATGAACAGAACAGGTGATCCAGTGATCCATCCTCCGTTGCCCATTCCCACCTTCTGGCAAACAGAGGCTAGGAACACATCCCTACCCATCCTGGCTATTGGCTAATAGCCATTGATTGACCTATCCTCCATGAAATTATCTAGTTCCTTTTGGAACCCTGTTATAGTCTTGGCCTTCACAACATCCTCTGGCAAAGAGTTCCACAGGGTGACTTGTGTGAAGAAATACTTCCTTTTATTTGTTTTAAACCTGCTGCCTGTTTACCTCTGAATGTGAGCCTTGCTGGGCCTTGGATTTTCTGGAGGACCTAGGGGAGGTTGTGGATCATGTGTATTGGGAGCCTTACCTCACTCTGCACGTACGTGTGTTTGAATCTTTAACAAAGACATCCTTTCTACAAACCTCTCTTCGTTTAGATTGACGTTAACAAAGACAAAGAAAGTTTTGTTACAGCCCTTTGACTCCTGCAGTGCCATAATCCACAGAATGTTCCAAGATGGACAAGACCTGAATTTCTATTGTAGAAAAGAGCAGAACCTCTTCCCTGCCCCTCTTTTCTTCTCTCTGGGTATTGTTAAAGACAAACCTTCCTGCTGTCCTCTGTTCCAGAGAAGCAAAAGTGGAGAAAGGGCATGAATTAATCCCCCACTCCTTTACCACTCACCTTTTAAGTGTCAGTGAGAGGCAGATTTGTTTCTAGTGCTGCTTGAGTTATTTTTGTGAACTCAGTTTGTGAGAACAAGTCTTACAAGAACCAAGAGGGAAATGTAGTGCCTTTTCCCTCTGTTGAACAAGAAAGGACAAAACTACTCAACTGATTCTACACAGATTTTCTAGAAACAGTTCCTCTTGGCTGAGGCCAAGTGCGAATCATTTCAGCCCCAAAGAAATTTATCGGGGGAAAATCATGAGTCACTGAAAAAGAGGGGTAGAATTTAGGATAGATCTGTGCTGGCCAAAGTGTGCTGGCCGTCTCATGAGTCTTGGTCTAACCTTCAGTTTCAGGAGGTTGTGTGGGAGGGATAATTCAGTGGTTTGAGCATTGGCCTGCTAACCTAGGGTTGTGAGTTCAATCCTTGAGGGGGCCATTTAGGGAATATGGGGCAAAAATCTGCTGGGGATTGGTCCTGCTTTGAGCAGGGGATTGGACGAGATGACCTCCTGAGGTCCCTTCCAACCCTAATATTCTGTGACAGTTTAGTGAAGCCTTGTAGTGAGTTTATTACACTGTCCCTGCTGCAAAGATAGTGCCTGTGTATTGATTCCCCCAGGGATGGGGAGAATGAGGAAATATGAAGCCAACTGCCTTAGCTGTTGTAGGGCCTCTGTAAAAAGTGGATGTCTCCGCAGATAGCGGTAGATGCTTCTCTGGCATAGGAGTAAGAAAAGCAGCACCAGCAACTGTCACAATTTGCGCTTGAAAAATAAGATGCGATACAGTGCAGTGTGAGTGCCGGAGGGTCAAGAATGTCACCCCTGCGGCTGACAATTCAAGATGCAAGTTCCCAGTCATTCTTCTGCAGACTTTAGTCTAGAGTAAATTTCCTCCCATCCGTGGAGTTTCCCCCCTTAGTGCACATTTCCTGGTCCATATGGAAGGACCAATAAAACATGATTGCGCTGGGTACCACACACCACGTGATCCCAGCTTGGGGGCTCTAAAGAACTCCATTAATATTTATAGGAGCAGAATTAAAGTACGGTTTCAATTAAGGAGCAAGGCTATGTGGAGCTGGTCGCTGAGGAGTGGGGAGCAGAGGGGAGGTGTGAGAGGGGGCCTCTGCTATAGCAGCTTTCTCGCATGCCAGAGCTGGGCAGCCGAACATATATCAGTGCGTACAGCTCCACAGGCTTTTTCAAGCAGATTTACAGCCACCAGATGATCCGTCCTGTCCTAGGAGCTGATATAGTACCCCACTGGCACTCCACAGCCGCGCAACTCCAGCCCCCTTTGCCAGATGTGCATGCAGCTACCGAATTAATTTCACAGTTTCCACAGCCAGGGCTGGCTCCAGAGCGGCAGATGCCCCCGCTGTGAGTGAGCTGAATGAACTGAATCCATCAGCACCCAGAACAACAGGGCTTGCCTTTAGTGACAGAGCCCCACCGGAGGGAGGGGAATTGGGAGCTGTGGGGTCTTTATCAGAAGGGGTGAAGCTCACAGAGTTGGGTTGGCTAAGCCCCCAGAAGTGTGTCTGCACCTTTTATCTCTCCAGCATGGGGCTCAGGGGCTGGAAATCTCATGACTTCCGGCTCTCTGGGGAGCTTCCTGGTATTTCCTGCTTTGGTCCAGTCAGAAATGCCTCAAGCAATAGCCACTCTCCTGATAGCCCTGCAGTTCCACTCTGCTCCCCACGGCACCTGGAAATACAGCAGCAGTGCAAATACCAAAAAGTGAAACCAAGTGACTCTCTGGCACATGGCTGGTGGGAGTATGGGCTGATGGCTAAGGGACGTCTACACAGCCCAGGGCATCAAACTCCCAGCCCCGGCCAGCTGACTTGGGCTCACGCCAGTGCTCTGACTGTGGTTCGGGTAGAGTCTGAAGCACTTCCTCCCCCCCCCCCAGTTCAGAGCCCAAGTTCCAGCCCAGTTAGGGTCTCTTATGGGACACATAGGGTGACCAGACATCAAGTGTGAAAAATCAGGACAGGGGATGAGAGGTAATAGGAGCCTATATAAGAAAAAAAAAACCCCAAAATCGGGACTGTTCCTATAAAAGCAGGACATCTGGTCACCCTTGGAGACAGCTACACAGCAATTAAACATCCATGGCTGGCCTAGGTCAGTAAACGGCTTTGTAGATGTTCAGCTCAGGCTGTTATAGCCCCACAGACTGAACCTCCTGCGCCCGAGTCAGCTGATCCACACCAGCTACAGCCATGCTGTGGGTCTTTGATGCCCATGTAGACGCAATGCTCCTGACTCCAAAGAGCTCCTGGAGCCCTGGTGTTTACTAAGTGACTACTACAGAGAGTGCTGTGCAGGAGGGATTGTCAACTGCCCATGAAAAACCCTGGGCCCTGCTACGGAGCCTACGGCACAGTGAGACGTGGAGTAGAACGTCAGAGTTACGAACCCCAGAGCTACGCACTGACGGGTCAACCACATCCCTCGTTTGGAACCGGAAGTACACAACCAGGCGGCAACAGAGACAACCAAAAGGAAATACAGTACAGGATTGTGTTAAGCATAAACGTAAAAAAACAAAGGGAAAATTTAAAATCAAGGTTTGACAAGGTAAGGTAACCGTTTGTGTGCTTGTTTCATTTGAATTAAGATGGTTAAAAGCAGATTTTTTTCTTCTGCATAGTAAAGTCTCAAGGCTGTATTAAGTCAACGTTCAGTGGTAAACTTTGGAAAGAACACCCATCACGTTTTGTTCTGAGTAATGAATATTTTGGAATTACAAACACCCTCCATTCCTGAGGCGTTTGTAACTCTGAGGTTGTACTGCACGCAGCGCTGGGGGCTGGCGAGGGGGAGACGGGGATGGCGGGTGGCTGGTTTCTGTGCTGCATAGCGATGACTAAGCTACAATCACAGGCTCTTGTTCGTAGCTTCCAAAGGGAATTGTGATATGTGTGCAGCTGCCCGGCCTGGCGTGTGTGTGTGTGTGTATAAAATGAATGACATTGGGTATGTGTGTATGTAATGGGTGACGATGGGTCGGGATGGTGAGTTAGAGGTGCTGGACTCCTGTGTTTTCTCATGGAAACCTCAGATCACACATTTTATTCCTCAGGGTTGCAATGCCCTGGAACTTTATGGGGAGCTCAACCCCTCGTTTTCTCACCTGCCATCAACTCCCCGTCTCTACTCCACAGCATATCACAAAATCAGATTCTGAAGGCCTGGGGAGCGTCCTGCGTAGCTCTGGGGTCTGAGAAGCACCCCATACAGCCCTAGATTCTGTGGCCCTCTGGAATCACCCACCCCACACAATCCTGAGCTCTGAGGGTCAAGAGACCAGCACCTGACATGGCTCTGAGGGTCAATGAAACAGCTCCGCATGCAGCCCTGGGCTCTGAGGGTCCAGGGATCAGGGCCCCGGAAAGCCCTGTAACATCCTTGGTATTGCCATTCCCAGATTAATTATTTTTAAATGCTGCCATAAAAGACTTTCCAGCCAAAATAGACCCTTACCCCAAAGTACCATAGACCAACTCCATGTTCCAGGCAGAGAAAGAGAGTGGGTGGGAAGGGCTGGATGGAGCAGCGGGGGTCAGGAAATAAAGGCATTAGCAGAGCTTCTATGGATGTTTAATCTCTCCTTATCAGTCAGTCCTTTTTGTTTCCTACCTTGGAGTTCGCCTGAGTTTGCACCCATTCGTGTCTGGAAGGGCCCATAACTGAAGGTGATAGCCCAGGGGCAGGATCTTTACACCCTTTAGACACTAAAGTGCTGCCCTTTCTGACATGGCCCCAAGACCTTTTGCTCTCCCTACACATGGTAATCCTTAGTCAGTGTCTGGGAGTGAAGAGGTGCATGTTCAGTTCCTGCCCTTGGCCCAGGGTCATGGCACATGAATTCCAAGCAGTAAGGTATTGAAAACACAAGCAGGATCATATGAAAAATTCCAGTTACACAAACACAGAGAAGGGATATTATCTACACTTTTTTCATCTCAGATTAGGTGAGCTGTCTATTAATCTGCTTTTAGGTTAATCTCTCAGCCCTATATTACATAGTCAAATAGACAGAAGTTTCATGGGAATTGCATGGATTTCTTCCCATTTGATGAGAATGTCTGATACATGATTTCATAATGTGCTCCAGTGAATAATAATCGCGCTGGGAGTTAGGGAGTGGGGGCTTTCGCTCGCCTTGGCAGCGGGACACTTGGCCAAGGGCACAGGTATGGCTCAAAGACTGATGATTTGAAACTGAAACCACAGCCAGATGTTTGGCTATTTCTAAACATCTGTTTGAAAACAGTGCAATAGAAACAAGGCCTGGCCCCATGCAGCTTACAGGGCTCCCGTGTTGACTCAACTAAATTAAAAGTTGTCAAAAACCATGTGGGCAGCATAACAATACTGGTTCCAGCTACAGTCTAGGGAAAGTAGTTGGTGATTAAGCAGCAAAACCCCTTAGGGATCAAGTGCAATTGGTCTTTGCCACCAGACTCCTCATCCTCCATAGAGCTGAGAGATCATAGAATCTCAGGGTTAGAAGGGACCTCAGGAGATCATCTAGTCCAACTTCCTACTCAAAGCAGGACCATTCCCACTGTCCCTGACAGATTTCTGCCCCAGATCTGTAAATGGCCCCCTCAATGATTGAATTCACAACCCTGGGTTTAGCAGGCCAACGTTCAAACCACTGAGCTATCCCTCCCCCCATAATCCAGAGCTACATTGGTGAATCACTGCCTTGGGTTTCGTCTTGACTTGGTCTTCTCCACATGGCCTTGGAGAGGTGTTCCAGAGCTCCGAGGAACTCTAGCTTGGAATAGTTTGGGATTCCTGTTCTTGCTGCGCACAGTCTCCACACCTTCCACCAAACCCCTCTGAATTCCCCCAGCCTCTCCACCTTCCGAGACTTCCTGTCTACTGCCCTGGTGCCCTGCCCTGCCATATTCAGACCTCTGACCCAGCCTGAGCTGACTGGCCTGGCTTTTGTTGCTAGAGACCGGGTCAAACCAAGCCCTGTATTGTGCATTCCCTGGAATTGGGTTCCATTTGCCTTACAGCTGTCGGCTTGAGTCTGACAGCCAAGCGGAGCTGTTCCCTTCTGGCACATTATTACCAGTAGCAGAGACTCCGCAGGCCAAACGAGCCCTCAGTAACTCCTGTACAAGCTCATTAGCCTCCAGCATAAGCCCCTTGCTTTAAGGCACCATCACTCTTCATGCTCCAGCTACTGGAGAAAGATGGCTACTCAGGCAGTGCACAGAGTTGGCCTATGACCTGGTCGTGCGTTTGTAATAATACTATAGGGGAATTCTGTTGGTTGGTTATAAGTATAACCCTTCTGGCGGGTACAGTTGGCAGCAACAAGGGCCAGTCACAATATCCAGGGGTTCCTCTTAACGATACAACACAGCATCGGCTTGAGCCCCCAGTCAGTAACCTGGGAAAATTTAACGCCGCCCCTCAGAGGCACCACTTCCCCGCTCACAAGCACAGAGTCTGTGCATAGCAATAGCAAACTTTTATTAGAAGGGAGAAGGAACCCAGCACTAATTTCGGAAAACGCCGCAACCACATTCAAAAGCATGTTACCATAAGCAAAGTAGACCCCCCACCCACAGTGTCCTTTGCCTCAGTTTCCCACCTGGCAGTGGGAAAGTCCGATGAGCGAATGTCCCTTTAACACACCCGTCCTGCTCCCCCGGCTGCACCCACTCACAAGTGGCTGTCCTTGATCAGCGTTCAGATGGGCTTCAGGGAATTCTCCTCTCACCAAGAGGTGTGGGGGGTGGGAGGAGGTGTTACCACGCAACACCTCCACTGCTGCCCCAGCAATTGGCTCCCAGCTACTGCCGTTTCTCTGCCCCCTATCTCCCTGCTGCCACTAGCCACTGCTGCTTGCCGGGTGAGTGACCCGCTGACCATGCCCTGCCCTTCCAGCAGATGCCCCCCGCCATGTTGATAGCTAAGGGAACCTAGTGGCCTCACTCCCACTTCCTGGGGTAGCGGCCTGGGGAGGGGAGTGCTGAATAACTGCCCCTTTCCTCCCCCCATGCAGAAGGGGGTCGGTCTGACTCAGTTGCTTGTGCCCAGGATAGTGGGTAGGAGGCTGATGTGGGATGCGGGTGGGGGGGCTCGCCCGTGAATCACCAGTGTAGGTGTGCTGCTCCTAGAGAAGAGCTCTGTGTCTTCTCCGCTCCAGAAATAACCAGCTCTGGAGTGTTCACTGGATCTACAGGACGCTGGGGTTTGCTGTGTGCTTGAATGGCAGGGGCTGTGTTCAGATGCTGGCCCGGTTTGGTTTTCTTGGTGTCTTCTACCCTGGGGTGGTATAAGCCCCGCCAACAACCCCTTGGGAGGGGGGCTTTGGGGCTAGCACATTAGTAAGTGAACCCTCTCTGCTTGAGTAAAGCTTCACGTATGCACCACAGACAGGAATTACTCTGGAAGTTATAGGTAGGGTTGGGTGGGAAGTGGTCTCCCCATCCTGCAAAACTTCAAGATTTCAGTGTTTCCTTTTTGGACCATACAGTCATTTTGAAATTTCTTGCAAAACCCAAGTGGGGTGGGGGAAGGGAGGCACCCACCCCAGAATAGCTAATAGTCCAGTGGTTAGAACACTTGTGGGAGATTTGGGCTCAAGCCCCTGAGCTGAATCAGTCCTCCAGCCACTAGCCTACTGCCTACTGATGGGCTGGAATTTGTTCCTTGCCCAGAAATTCCATCCTGGACCCGAGAAACCCTTGTTGATGAACGTTTGTTGAAACTGGAAAGTTCCTGTGAAAAGTTTTGGCTTCAACCATCAGCACATTTGACAACAGCGTTTCATAAAAACATATCAGGCCAGTTCTAGAGATGAGGCACTTCCATAGCATCATAAGAAGATCTCAAAGCACAATAATTAATTAATTCTCACTGTCCTAATTTAGTCTTTCTTAATCTGTGAAATAGGGATTTATTGTTTATTCCCATTATTTTGCAGATGGGGACATCAAAGAAAGACTAAATTATTCTCCTAGGTTCACTCAGTGAGTGATTTTTGGAGCCAGAAATGGAACCAAGAATTCCCAGTCAAGTGTTTCAACAACTTGACCATACTCTTCTCAGTGCCAGTGGCACAACAGATGCTAATTCAAGTACGGTTATAAGGCCCTAATGATACAAGCTAATACAGATGGATGGGGCGCGCCACAGCTGTGCAGAAGTTTGTCTGCATCCATCAGTTTGGAGGAGTGGCCTTAAATCAGTATATTTTATCACTGGGTTTGTTTATTGATTATCTGGTATGTATTTTAAAACAAATGATATGGCTGAAGACATGGATAAAGAGGACGAGTTAGACATACATCTATTTAGTCAAGTCGTCAACCATATTTTCTGTCTTGTTTTCCTTTAGTATGGAAAACTTGCAGAAACCAGTGTATGTTCTCACGTATAAAAGGACACGGCTGAAGTGTTCCAAATAGTTTTCAGCTGCCTACGGTGTTTTCATGGTTAAAGTTGCCCCCCTCTCCCCTTCCACCAAAATCTGAAATTGTGTCCGGACCAGCTTGCCTGATTCAACTCAAGATCAACACCTCGCTTAATGCCACAGCACTGAGATATGTTTGTAGTAAAAACAACAATATGTTTATTATCAAGAGTTACAATTCAAGAGATAGTGAGTAAGGATCATGGAAACATAAGGGTTATATAACGTGTTTTCTAGGGGCTTAGGTCCTGGCTACACCACTTTATAGCACTGGAACTTTCTTGCTCATGGGTGTGAGAAAACACACCCCGGAGCGCTGCAAGTTTCAGCGCTGTAAATTGGCAATGTAAACGGTGCACCAACGCTGGGAGCCATGTAGCTTGTAGCTACTCCCCTCATGGGGGGTGTTTGTTTTTTACAGCACTGGGAGTAAAATCTTTCAGTGCTGCTGCTGCAACTACACAGCCATGTTAAAGCACTGCGCGGGCAGTGCTTTAACATTGGTAGTGAAGACATACCCTAAACTTAACTATTAGGTTAACCTCCTGTCTTATGAAGTTTATCTCGTGCAAAGCTTTTTGCAATATCTTCAACCAAGGTTGGTTGTGATCCTGTTTTCATTAATGTAAACACATTGCCTGTTTACTTCCTAGGTACAGGGTGTCTTCTTTGTTCCTCAAATATAGTCTAGCAAATCTTTGACATGCATCTCAAGATAAGGTTCTTTTTCCCTCACTATGTCTCTGTACCTGTTAATACATTGCTGAAATTCTTACAATCCTTCCTCTGCATTCAGCTTAGATGGGTGATGGGAGACCCATTGTGAATGGGCTGCTGTACACTACAGGAGGGGTCGACCAACGTTACGCAACTTCAGCTACATGAATAATGTAGCTGAAGTTGGTGCATCTTCGGCCAACTTACCTGCCGTCCTCACGGCAGTTGCAGTCAGCAGCAGGCTCCCCTATCGACTCCAGCTGGCGCCTCTCGGTGAGCTGGAGTTCCGGAGTCAATGGGAGCGCCATTGGCAATCGATTTATCATGTCTTGATGAGACGTGATTAACTGATCGCCAAAAGATCGATTGCTACCCACCGATCCGGCGGGTTGTGAAGACATACCCAGTGAGACATTTAATTTACATCTCAACAGAGAGAGACAGGTGGCTAAACACCTTTTGTATGACAGGAAACCTGTTTCTTCACTTCTGTTGTGATACCAACTCCAAGGACACATTTCCAGTGTGCATGCAGCTCCCTGCACAGTATCTGTACATCCCTTGCACAATAGTAACAATGGCCCAAGTGACCCTGACTTTCAGTTAATCCCTCACATGACATTCTTTGCTGAATCACACTGTACAGATCAGAATCAGGACATCCCTTTAACTCTCTTGTCAGTTGGCATTGAGGAGGTCTTGGGTCATGATGGGCCAAAAGCCATTGTTATGAAGTTATGCTATGAGCAGATTAGGAGACATTGGGCCAGTTCTGTTCTTGTTTACACCAGTGTAACCCCAGTGAAATCTGGCCCACGTTATCACTTAGTGTACAACTCATGATTACAATTCATTGTTGTTTTTTCCAGCAGCAACATTTTCCAATAGTTCTGCGAGGGGCATTATCTGAGTCTGAAAACGTGCCATACTACATCCGTCAGACCCAGCAAGAGAGGGTTTGTTATTGCTGGCAAGGCCGATCTATTCAGGAATTCCTTCTTGGCCAGATGGATAATATTTCAGATATGCCTGATTGATGCCTAATGGTTGCATCTTTTCCTTCTGCCTCAATGCAGAATATTCAGTTGGTATAAATAATAATAATAATAATAATGTGAACATGAGCTGGGGGTGATTTGGCTCAAAAGGCAGGCAGGTCTCCGCTTTATCACCGAATACACACCTCAAACCTTTTCAGATCTGGAGCATTAAGACTCTCACTGCTCCTTAGCAGCCCTCTCATCATGATTAGTCATTTATAGGGAGATTTTACAATGCAGTCTATTTGCCATAAGGAGGGTGTGTGTGTGTGTGTGTATGTGTGTGTGTGTGAGAGAGAGAGACATGGTGTTTTGAAGATCTGGCACTAGAGAGGAATGAAACAGAACAGAAAAGCACTGAGCTTTCTTACAGACAAGCCTTCCCAGTCCTGCAATTAAAATGTCAGAGCAAAAGCCATAAACAAACGATGCCCTTCCCAGTGAGCCACACTGGGACCTTTCTGAAGCGCCAAGTCACACAGCAGCAGCACCATCTAGTGACCAAAGAATTTAACATTTTATTTCTTTTTTCACGCCCCTCTTGATTTCTGGACAGTTCGTAACTCTCAGGACCGTTGCCGTGTGTTCTCTTGCTGGTGCCCTTATTGCACAGGATTACAATGTATCTTCCGTAAAAGAGATGCTGGGTTGGAAGCAACTTCAGGTCTCAGATGCCATTGTGGAGACTTCGTACAAGAGGGGATGTTGTGCGACTTAGACTAGAGCATCCTGTCCAGTGAACTCAAGGCACCTGACTGACTCTAGTGCTGAGGGGAGGGCCTGGTTGTGTTGGTGAGGCTGCCAGATTGGGTCCTTTTTTCATAGTCAGCATGTGACTCCACAAATAAGGTAACAGCGCCACCCATAGAGGAGCTTTGGCATGGCTCTGAGAGGAGGCTGCTTTGAGTTCTGCTTGTCAGTACAACTGCCCCTGGAGAAAGCTAACCGTGTCATGCTAACAAATGTACACCAGCCTGGCGTGACCAGACACGCTCTTTTTAATTTTACACACTGGCAGTAACAGGAAACTATGCTAAGGCTCCTTGGTGGTTCTCAGCCTGAGGCCCGTGGGCCGCTTGTGGACCAATCAGCACAGAGCTGGGGCCCATGCGACATCCTCAGGGCCATACTAATAGTATTGGATGTGGCCCACAATGATAAATAGATTGAGGACTGCTCTATACACTGTATGGCCAAGATCTCACTTCAGAGCTTGCTGCACTCCAGCCCCTCTGGTGGTCCCTCTCTCAGAGCTCCCCCGACCCTCCAGGGTTTAGGCCTCAACCCTTTACTTCTGACAGGAAGAAACTCTTAAATATAGCTTCCATGTATGTGTCGGACTGTCTGGTTGTCCCGGCTGCTTGGGTATGTGTCTCCCGCTTTTTTCCGGCTGTGACAACTGAGCTGTGAACCCTATTTGTCAGAAATAGAGTGACAGGGGACCACCTACGCCTATGGTAAGCGCACCTGCCAGGCATGCGACTAATCTGCCTAGTAACAGGGCCCTCTTTGCATAGGCCCAATCAGGTTCTGAGGGTGTTTTCCCTCAGCCTATTTTCTTCTGCGAATTGGCGCCAAAAGTTCCAGCGGCGTTCGGCGTGCAGTCCAGGCCTGATCAACCCGGACAACGCCTCTCCGCTCCCGTATCTTCTCCTGAGCGCGTAACCACTGCCGGTCGACGTTGTAATGCTGTTTGCGTGTCTCATTTTTGCGAGTGTTTCTTTTCGGGTTTGAAGTGTTATTTGTGTTTCCTCCTTGTTGTAGTTTTTACCTCAGGAATTGAACGATTACCTGTGTCCCTCATTCCTGTCAGGGTTTACTTCAAAGTTCGAATTGTTACCCGTGTGTCCTTCCCCTGTATAATTTTACCTCAGAATTTGAAAGGCCACTCGTGCTGTAAAGTTTTCTCATGTAAATAGTTGTGTCCTCTGACAGTAATAATAAGGTTTTCCCCGTTGTAAATGTTATACTGGGCAAATCAATCAAAAAGAAAACTGTTTTTGTTAATAGCCAACTGTTTAATAGATTTGTTCAATAGTTAATTGCTGTAATTAGTCTTCAAATCCACCCACTGCCCTGTCCCTTAATAAATAAACAAGTTGTTAGTTTGCCATCGGTGTCCCTGTGATTCCTTCCGAAAATCCTTATCGAACCTCTGACATTTACAGAAACCTGCACGTCTCCAGTCAGGGGGCTGGGCTGCAGCCTCCATGTACCTGCCAGGATTGCTCAGCAGATGCAAAAGGATTCGGCCCTTGCAGTTCTTCCTTCTGGGAGCTGGGACTAGTGATGAATTCAGTGACCTCGACAGCCTCTTCAAACCAAAGTATTAGCAGTGTGAACGCAGTGTACCATGTAAAGGGCTTTTAATAAAGAGTCTATCTGCAGATCTGTCTCACCCAGGGATGGGCAAATATTTTGGCCCGAGGGCCACATCAGGGTTGCAAATTTGTATGGAGGGCCAGGTAGGGAAGGCTGTGCTTCCCCAAACAGCCTGGCCCCTGCCCCCTCCTACTTCCTGCCCCCTGACTGCCCCCCTCAGAATCCCCAACCCATCTAACTGCCCCCCCCCCCGCTCCTTGTCCCCTGACCGCCCCCTCCAGAGACCTCCCACTCTTAACGCTTTCCGGGACCCCACCCCTCTATGTAAGCCCACTCACTGCCCACTCTCTGCCTCAGTTTCTCTATCAGCAAAATGGGGATAATGTTACTGACCTTTGTAAAACATGTTGTGGTTTAGTGACGAAAAGTACTAGATAAGAGCTGGATCTTATTATTTATTTTATTTTATTAAGGAGCAGCATCTTGGGCTTACTGATCATTGTTTAGGTGATGGTGATCATGACTTGATTACATTTGTCATGTGCAAACAGAATAATATCCAAACCTGTATAATTATATCTACACTTGTGCTTTAAAAAGTTCAGTTTCACAAAGCTGAAAATAATGATGAGTTAAATTAGCTGGGAGAAAGGATTTAATTGGAAAAATTTGAATGCTATTTGCAGTTGTATAAGAACATTGTACTAGATGCCCCAAAAGCCAAAATTTCTCAAGCAAGAAAGAAGGCTACACAGGTGAAAAACAAGAACAACCCGGTTTAGAAAAGTGAAAGCAGCTATAAAAAATACTATATGTAACATATGGGTGGGGAGGGGAAATATAAATTAGATGCTAGGAATTGTAGAAAATTGCTAAGAGAAGCAAAAGGATACAAGGAAATTATCTATCACCTGCTGAGTTGAGGACAATAAAAACACATTTTAAGACTATTCAGAACAAAAGAAAAACTTAACAATGGTATTTGTCCATTACTAGGTGGAAATGGTAGAGCTGACAATAATAACGTAGAAAAAGCCTAAGTGTTCAATAAATATTTCTGTTTTCCATTTGGGAAAGTGCCAGATAATATATTCATGTTACATGATGTTGAGAAATATTGTCTATTTCAACAATGACTAAGGAGAATGTTAACAGCAGCTACTTTTAAAGCAGCAGATCCAGATAACTCGCATCTAGGAGTTTTAAAAGAGCTGACTGAGGAGCTTGTTCACCCATTAATGTTGATTTTCAATAAGTCTTAGTACACTGGGAAAGTTACAGAGGACTGGAATAAAGCTAATCTTGTGCCAGTATTTTTAAAGTGTAAATAGGACACCCAGAGTAATTGTAGGCCTGTCAGACTGGCATTGGTTCAAGGCAAAATAACGAAATGGTAGATATCCAACTCCATAAGCGCCGACTTCCCCTCTGCCCTGTGGGTGCTTGACCCACCCCCCCAAATCCCGGCCCCTGCACTGCCCTCACCCCACCCCCATTCCACCCCTTCCCCAAAGTCCCTACCACACCCTGCCTTTTCCAACCCCAGCCCTGGCCTCTTCCTGCCCCTATTCCGCCCCCTTCCCCAAGTCCCCGACCCTTCCCTGCCTTTTCACCACCTCCTCCCGGAAAGCCTTAAGCGCCGCCAAACAGCTGTTATGCGATGAAAGTGTGAGGAGCGCTGGACCTCTCTTTCTGGGTCCCAGGCTGTTTTCCCAGTGACTGTGAATGGGGAATACCTCCTCTCCTCCCATGGACAGTCAGATTAGTGAGCCCAGGCCAGTTGGTGCCCAGCTGTGGGTACAAACGTAGCCCCTTTTATCTGTGCCAGCAGGCAGGGATTAGCTGGTAAGCGAGGGGAAATTATTCCAGCAGGAGATTAGCTCCTGGTTTAGCAGAGAGATTCACTTTCCCCTTCTCCTTCCTGTGCCCCCCAACACGGCTGCACCAACAGTCTCCCTGTCAATGCAGAGCTTCATTATGTCGAAATGGTACAATTGCCCAACTGGGCAGCTCCAGCACATGACTTACCTCCTTCAGTTGGTTGCTGATTTCACAGGGCTCTTCCCACGCACTGAACTGAGACCCCTCTTCTGGTCTCCAATCAGGCACATTGTCGTACCAGCCCTTTTGCAGTGTCTGGGCCCCGGCTAGGCTCTTCCTGGCCAAACCCATGAGCTCAGTGAGCTTTCTCCAGAACGATACCTCAGAATCCACCACCAATTCCCCATTAGTTTCTCATCAAGTTGAGGGGTCCCCGCCTTCTCCTTCCATACACCAACTCAAAAGGGTGGACCCCTGTGAATTTCTGGGGCAGCAAACATTCTGCAGCAGCTCTCACTGGGTGTGGTGAACCCCCTGAAGTTTAGAAGAGGGACATCCCCCCAGTGGTACTCTGATCCCCCCAAGTTCAGTTTGCCCGCAGGGAGCCCTTTCTTGGTACTGGATCTCTTCTGTCACTTGGATCTTTCCCCAGGATCTTGCAACACTGTGGCTCACAAGGCTTTTTCCAGGGGGGATCCCTCTGCGGCTAGGCCTAAAATTCAACTGCTGAGTTTGGGGCCCAGCCCTCATTGCTGTGCCTTAGTTTTCCCACCTCAGGACAAAGCTTTGGTCTCAGTCCTGTTAAGCCCTGTCTCTGGCAACTCACTTCCCCCCATCGGAGGGTTCACACACCCCTGCTGGGTGGATTTCCAATGCCAGGCCAAGTGACCCTCCCTGACCTCAGGCAAGGACCCCTCTCCGGGCGATCGGCCCAGGCCCTGCGCAGACTCAGGCAGCATGGGTCGGGGTGGAGGGTCACTTTTGAAAGATTTCTATGCCAGCCGGGGTAACTGAGCAGAGGGATTCTGGATGCTTGGTCTTTGCGCAGGGAAAAGCACATTGCTCTGTGAGGCATTTCCAAAGAGATGTGTGGGGGGGTTTCAGTATGTGTTTATGTACGCGCGCTCTCCTCTCAGTCAATCACGTTCTACAGCAAGAGAGGCTTTCTTCGGGGCTCGCTTTGGCCAAGGCTCGAATCACATGGATCTCACAGAGATTCTATTCATTTGGATCTCTCTACTTCATGCAAGATGCCATGTGGTCACCAGGCTAGCTCCTGAAATCAGCCCTTGATTGCCAGCTCTGCCAACGCTCCATTCGGCGGGGTCTGAACACTGCCCTGCTGGGATTTACGGGGATTTGCTTTTACTACATGCATTTCGTTTCTTTACTGATGGAATCAGCACTTCATAAAATAACATCAGGCACAGATGTTACTTCTTGCCTCACGTTCCAAGGAGGTGAAGTCAAGTAGAGTTCAGATTTATACTGTACCTAAACACAGTGCGTGGCATGGGCAGCCCTAAGACCAATGGAACGATCCCCTGGATAATTAGCCTGACCTCCTCACTGATGTGCTTGCTGGATGGAGACCAGGCTGGGACACACACCTCAGCAGACAGAACACATCAGAGTTTTTTTGCGCCAAGCTGCACTTTTGGTTTCAGCACATCAAAGCTGCTACTCAGACATTCCACATCTGGGCAATTGGTCGCTGTTTCACATCTGGACACAATGGACGTGCTCGTTAACTGTCTTGGCTTTGCCTGTGGTGAGATCCAAACGTGTGGCCTTTCTGCCCCAGTGTCATGGGGAGGAGAGTGCCTGCTCTAGCCTCCAGGGGTGTGCTACAGCTGTGGAGCTAGGACTAGAATTTCTTAGCCTAGGGCTGATGCTGCAGCTGCCTGAAGGGAGGCTCTGAGTTCAAGTGCAGGAAAGCCTGTAGCCAGGCTGACCTGCTTGGTGGGTGATCTCATCTGCAAACAATTCGACTCCCATCATTATGAGGACAGTTCACCGATCTGTCTCTGCTCCAGACCTGGCTTCTCCTGTCCAAATGAAAATCTCTGGCTGTCTCTCCGATGTTGCCTTGTGAATGTCTAGCCATCACCCCAAGCTCAAGACGGCTAAAAGAGAGCGCTGAATCTTCCCCCAAGCCCTCCCTGCTCTCTCCTGTCTCAGTCACTATGGACAACAGCACCCAAAGATACAGCCATTCCTATCCATCCGCCAGCTAAAACTCTCCTCCGGGCCCTCAGCAGCTTGCATCTCAATTATTGCGACATCCTGCTCTCTGGCCTTAACCAATGCAAAACATTTTCAGTGCCTTTCCCTGGGCAGGCCAGAAGAGCAAAACCATACAAAAACATTGGCAAGGCAGACCAGCCAAGTTACGTGGTGCCTCAGCTGTGAATGCTGATTTGGGGCCCCAAGGGACTGCCCTGACCAGCCAGCTGTCAGGCCAGCCCTGAATCTTGCTCCACTCATCTCCATCCAGAAGGCTGCTGCAAAGATCTCTCTCTTAGCCCGCTGCTTTGTCTCACTTCTCTTTGCAACCCTCTACTGGCTCCCCCTTCCCTACCACATCAAACATGAGCTGCTTCTCTTCACTTTCAAAGCCCCTCCCCACCTATCATCTTTGCTCCTCTCCAATTGGCTCCTTTTGCTTTCTCCCCGGCTGCCCCATGGGTCTGGGAAACTCTCCCACAGGTATCAGTTTCCTCTCGGCCCCGAGGTGTTCAACCTCCCACTCCCCCCCACCCCCACCTGCCCCATTCCCAAGCTCCCACCCCTACCCCTTCTCATCTCCACTCCATCCCTACCTCTTCCCACCCAATGTTGCCCATGCCTCTCAGTGTGCCCTGTCCCTGCTCCACCCCATCTCCCCCAGCACCTCCTGCATGCCTCAGAACAGCTGATCACAGCAGGCAAGAGGCACTGGGAGGGAGTGAGGGAGGGAGAGAAGTTGATCGGCAGGGCAACTGGCGGACGGGAGGCGTTGTCACAAGAATAGTGTCACAAGAATAATTCACAGACTGGAAACCTGCCTTACAGTGAGGCCTAGCCTTATCTTTGATAAACTAAATAAGTGGACTGTAAGAGTCCTCTCTAAGCCCTTAGTTTCCTACACAGGGAGCTCTCTGACCATAGGGCTTTTTAACCTCATAGACCAAGGCGTAATGCGATCCAGTGGCTGGAAGCTGAAACTTGAGAAGTTCACATGAAGTAAGTTGCACAACTTTAACAGTGAAGATTATTAACCATTGCAGAAACTTAAAGGCTCTGATGGACTCTACACTGTGAATGGGGAGGGATAGCTCAGTGGTTTGAGCATTAGCCTCCTAAATGCTAGGGCTGGGAGTTCAATCTTTGAGGGGGCCACTTGGGGATATGAGGCTACAACCTGTTGGATGATTTAATTGGGGATTGGTCCTGCTTTGAGCAGGGGGTTGGACTTGATGATCTCCTGACATCCTTTCCAACCCTGATATTCTATGATCAGAGGGTGCTAAGCACCCACTATTTTTTTTTCTGTGGGTGTTTCAGCCCTGGAGAACCCACAGAGTTGACACCTATGGGCACTCCCCATGAATACTCATAGTTATCTCATTATCCTCCTTCAAAACCCTCCTCAGAACTCTCCTCTGCCATGATGCCTAGAAAAAACTTGGTAATGGCTGGCTGCTGGCGTGCTGACACCCTGGCTATCCTGCTGATCAACATTGTCTCATTGTTTCCTTGTGCTCCGACATCTGTCTGATTTCTTTGGCTCTCTCGTGTCTTACACTTCCCCTGTCAGCTCTTTGGGGCAGGGACTGTCTCTTTGTTTTGTGTTTGGGCAGCCCCCAGTCCACCAGGGTGTTGGTCCATGTCTGGGGCTCCTAGGTGCTACTGAAATGCAAATAATACATAATAATAATAATTAGCTAATTTCATCTCATGGCATATGAGCTCCCAGAGAACAGCTGGACACCTGTGGGGGTTTGTATAGAACTTTCCTGCCCACTGTGCGAATAGCTAACCTCTCCTGCACCCTCCACACTGGACAGGCTTCAGAAGTCGATGGGCAAGGATCCATTGGTGGTGGTTCCTCTCAGCAGTGGAGGGTTTTGGTTGTGTGGAACATTGTCCCATCTTCTGTGGGGAGCAGGAGATGTCAAGTTTGGATGGACCTCCACCTCAGTAGATGGAAGACCAATCTCCTCGGAGACAGCCTGGCTAGAACAGCTGGGAGAGGGTTAAACTAATAGCAAAAGGGATGGTAAAAAGAGGGAACATCTGAGCATTAAGTACAAAATCGAGATGTTGAGAACAAAATTAATCAAGGAACTAAAAGCTGTGAAAAGAAGAAATTCTTTAATAGTCTATACACTAATGCCTGGGTAGTAAACACGAGGAACCGGAATTGCTCATTTATGAACATAATTCAATCTAGCTGGTATTACCTAAACCTGGTGGGATAATTCGCATGACTGGAAAGTTAAAATCAATGGGTATAACCTGTTTAAGAAGGATCGAGTGGGCAAAAGGGGAGGTGAAATAGCACAAATGTCAAAAATGGCATTACTTGTTTTCGAGTCTCTGATAACTCACAAAAAGATGAACTTGAATGCTTATGGATCAATGTCCTAACAAATAAAGCACAAAATGGGCTATTAGTTGGTGTCTGTTACAGACCAACAAATCACACTAGGGAACAGGATGACTGGGCTCCTTATGCAGCTATCTTCAATTTGTAGGGAAAAAAGCTGTGGGGTCATGGGAGGCTTCAATTTGAGTGACATAAGCAGGAGGGCTCATGCTGCCAGTACTCAAACATCGTTGGACTTTCTAAACAGGACAGATGACAATTTCCTAATGCAAAAAGTGTTCCAGCCAACCTGGGGCAATTCTTTATTAGACCTTATCCTAATGGATGAAAAGGAACAGTTCACGGAACTAAAAATTAATGGTAGCTGAGATACAAGTGATCATGGCTTGATCACATCTATAATGTGCAAGCAGAATAAGGTAATATATATACTTGGTGCTTAAATGGGCCAATATCACAAAGCTGAAAAGAGTTATGAGCCAGATCAGCTGGGAGGTAGATTTTAATCAGAAAAATGTGAACAATAATTGCAAATCATTTGAGAACATCTTACTAAATGGCCAAAAAGCCACAATCCCATCATTAAGAAAGAAGGCCGTGCTGGTTAAAAAAACAACCTGGTTTAGTCAGAAAGCGAAGGCAGCTGTTAAAAATGGAAGAAAGGAGAAGGAATCATAGCAAATAAATAAGGGAAGCCAAGGGACACATGGAGAAATCTAAGGCCAATAGAGTTACGGACAATAAGAAGCAGATTTTTAAATATATTAAGAACAAAAGGAATCCTGACAATGATGCTGGTCCATTACTAGACAGAACTGGTAGAATTTTCAATAATAATGCAGAAAAGGCAGAAGTGTTCAATAAATATTTCTGTTTTATATTTGGGGGGGAAAACACGCTATACTCTCATCATATGATGAGGTTAACATTCTTTCTATTCTGCTTTTATCTCTGGAGGATAGTAAACAAAAGCTATTAAAGTCAGGCATTTTTAAATCAGCAGCTACAGATAACTTGCACCCAAGAATTTTAAAAACGCTGGCTGAGAAGCTGGGTGGACTGTTAACGTTAATTTTCAATAAATCTGGGAGGAGTTTCAAAAGACTGGAAAAAAGCTAATACACCAATTTTTAAAAAAGGGCAAAAAAGGTAAAAAGTCTTGTCAGCATGACCCCAATCCTGGGCAAGGTAATGGAGCAGCTGACATGGTACTTGATTAATAAAGAATTAATGAGGGATAATGTAATTAATGAAAATTAACACAGGTTTATGGAAAATTTATCCTGTTAAACTAACTTGAAATCTTTTTTTAATGAGATTCAACAAAGGTAATAGGGTTGACATAATATAGTTAGCCTTCTGTAAGAGATTTGGCTTGGTACCACATGCTATTTTGATTAAAAAACTAGAACAATATAAAATAAACATGACACATTGAATGGATTAAAAACTGGCTAATTGATAGGTCTCACAACTTAACTGTAAACCTGGAATCATCATCGAGGAGGTCTGTTTCTAGTGGGGTCATAAGAACATAAGAACTGCCATACTGGGTCAGACCAAAGGTCCATCTAGCCCAATATCCTGTGTTCTGATAATGATTAATGCCAGGTTCCCCAGAAGGAATGAGCAGAACAGGTAATCATCAAGTGATCCATCCTGTCACCCATTCCCAGCTTCTGGCAAACAGAGGCTAGGGACACCATCCCTGCACATCCTGGCTAATGAATTTATCTAGTTCTTTTTTGAACCCTGTTATAGTCTTGGCCTTCACAACATGTTCTGGTAAAGAGTTCCACAAATTGATCGTGCATTGTGTGAAGAAATACTTCCTTTTGTTTGTTTTATCCAAAGGAATAAGTTCTTGGGCCTATGCTATTTAACATATTTATCAATGAGTTGCAAGAAAACATTAAATCATCACTTATAAAGTTTTCTAATGACAAGAATTTGGGGAGTGATAAATAATGAATAGGACAGTTATTGCTTCAGAGCTATCTGGGTCGCTTGGTAACGGGGCACAAATGTAAATGGATACATCTTGGAACAAAGAACGTGGGCATACTTCCAGGACGGGGACTCTATCCTGGGAAGCAGTGACTCTGAAAAAGATTTGGGTGGCTAATCAACTGAATCTGAGCTCCCAGTGTGATGCTGTGACCAAAAGAGCTAACGTGACCCTGGGATGTGTAGTCTGTTGGGGGGAAGTGGCTCCTCCTCCTCTGGATCTGTGCGCTGCCAATCTGCCCCACCACGTCTCTGGGGGTCGCCTGATGTGGGGAATCAGCGGGACGACGGGAGACATGAGCTCGGGCCTGTAGTCAGGGCCAAACAATAAACACAGTTACAGAGTCTCAGCCCCTAGTCAGGGAGGGGCAGCAAAGTGGCTTTGGCTTAGGTCTGTACTTGGGCTGGGCAGCAGTCAGTTACTCCAGGGCAGGGCAGTAGAGAGTCTGAGGCAGGGGTCTCAAAGTCCCGGCCCGCGGGCCATCTGTGGCCCGAGAAGGACAGATGCGTGCAGACACACTGCTGGAAATATCTGCTGCAGGCACCACCCCCCGCAGCTCCCATTGGCTGCTGGAGAGGAACAGAGATACAATAACTAGTTAAGTGTCAGAGAAGTAGCCGTGTTAGTCTAGATCTGCAAAAGCGACAAAGAGTCTTGTAGCACTGTATAGACCAGTGTTTCCCAAACTTTTTTGGCCACGGAACACTTTTTAGCCTGGTATATATTTACGGAACACTTATTATTTTGTAGTCATTTGATTTTCAAATAAAAAAATGCGTTATTTATGCTTAAATACATTTTATTTTATAAAACAAAGCAAAAATACAAATTTAAAATAACTTGAACTAACAATTTCTAACTGGAAAGCGTGCATAGAGTAGTACAAAAATCAAGTACAAGAGTCCAAATTAAAAAGTGTTCTACTTAAAAAACACTGTTTTTATATATACACAAACACCAAACAAATGAGACTTTTACTAGGAAAATCTATTTTTATAAACAGAAATACAAATTTGGATTTAATGGGACTGGCGTTTCTGCATTTTTGTATCAAAATTCGCTTAATATTAGGAATAATGCTGGAAAGTTGAATTCTCATGTCATGAGCCTCCTCTCCACCTGGTTACCTCCTTGAATGCCAGTCCGCTTACAAGTTTTTATGGATAGGTCTGGGTTCCTTTTGATCCCACCACTCACTCAGCAGGGTGTATCTTTTTTCTTTTTTCCTAAGAAATGATTTGGCGGTGCCTCCACCCCCCCTCACTCCTTCCTGGCAGGGTCACCAAGGCAGCTTGGGAGGAAAATTCTAATCACAGGGTAATCTCCACTTACTGACCAGATAGCTGGAGACTTCCAAGAAATAACACCAATGTATACAATATATTCAACACAATAATTATATTAAATAGGAGACAAATACAACATAACAGGGTAAAACACTATTTTTAGGGTCACCGGTGCCCTGAAAATACCTGCGACTTGATGTATCAAATGTAAAATTAGTGTCCCATTGGTACACATACTGTGCTGGGATCCTTGATGACCTATAACCACAAAATTCCTCTCTGCAGTGGTGTAGCAGTGTGGCAGACTGGTCTCAGTACAGCTTAAAGTACTCACAAGTGGGAGAAGGTGGTTAAGTTCCTCCATGGGTAAAGTATGCAGCAGTTTATGAAATCCTCAAACCCTCACTCCCTGGCTTGAGGACACAGTTCAGGGATTAGGGGGTCCCCAAAACAAATTACCTGATTAACTAACTAAAAGATGGGGCACTCACAGTCTCCATGAATGATCCTCAGGTTCAAAGAGGACTGGACTCCTCAGTCTCTGCAGAGGGGCTGCTCTCTGCTGGCAAGGATATTCTTCAGGCAGGAATCAGGCTGCATCAGTTCCAGGATTTCCTCTCACCACAAAGGGTGCAGGGCTCAAGGTGTAGGTTACACAACAACACTGACATCCAAACTAGCCTCCCAGCCCTATGTCCAGACACACACTTAGCAGGCTGTTTCCCTGGACGAGAGGACAGAGCAGAGCTGACCATGCGGTGACTGGTCTCACCTAAGGAGCTGGAGGGTGAACTCAGCCCAGCTGTGGAAGTTTCCCAGCAAACTCCACAAGTGGGGAACACCTGGAGGGAAGGAAAAACCCCACTGAGGGATCTGCTGTCAGGTCTCTAGAGGCCAATTCTCAGGGAGAACCCTGAACCCAGGCCTAGGACTCACCAGCACCTCACACATGCAGTCCTGCTCTTTTCCTGCCTGACTCGCCACTCACTCAAAATGGCTTCTCCCCTTTCCTCCACTCCCTGGGAGGGCTTCTCACTCCCTAGTGGTTGCTGTGCTGACTCTGAGTCTGCCAGCAGACAGAGACTGAGGAGTCCATGTAATCTTCTTGGGGGTTACGTAAATTTAAAATTAAAAAAAAATTAAAGACCCTTTTTTAAAATTATGATTCTTTCATGGAACACCTGTTCACATCGTGCAGAACACCAGTGTTCCGTGGAAACTGTGTTATAGATTAACAGAGATGTTTGGGATTTAACCAGATCAGCCACACCATCACTGGTTCATTCACCTACACATCTACCAATATAATATATGCCATCATATGCCAGCAATGCCCCTCTGCTACATTGGCCAAACTGGACAATCCCTACGTAAAAGGATAAATGGACACAAATCAGATATTAGGAATGGCAATATAAAAAAGCCTGTAGGGGAACACTTCAATCTCCCTGGACATACAACAGCAGACCTAAAGACAGCCATCCTCCAGCAAAAAAAGACCAGACTTCAAAGAGAAATTGCTGAGCTCTAATTCATCTGCAAATTTGACATGATCAGCTCAGGACTAAACAATGACTCTGAATGACTAGCCAACTACAAAAGCAGTTTCTCCTCTCTGGGTGTTCACTCCTCCAGATCAGCTGTTGGAAGTAGGCCTCACCCTCCCCGATTGAATTTACCTGGCTATCTTGCCTGCATATTTATACCTGCCTCTGGAGATTTCCACAACTTTCATCTGATGAAGTGGGTCTTAGCCCACGAAAGCTCATGATCCCAAACATAAAGTGCTACAAGACTCTTTGTAGCCATCACTAGTTGCCGGGCAGAGTCAGTCATGGAGGCAGCATCACAAAAGGCAGTCAGGAACATAGGTCTCCAGGACCCACAGTACCTAACAGCCCAGGGCCAGGGTGGGGCAGGAAATCCAGGTTTGAATCCCTGCTTTGCATGATGTGGAGCAGGGACATGAGCTTGGGTCCCTCATATCCCAGCTGAGTGCCCTGTCCCTAGGGTGGGGCGGGGCAAGAGGGGTCTCTTGTTGAGGCAGTTCCGCTTTGTATAACTACTCCATAGGCTAGGGAAGGGGAGTGATTGCCCCTGGGCACTCTGGGGATATGGGAAACCCAAGGCCCTGCTCCACATCAGGCCGAGTGAGGAGCTAAAAATACACAACCTAGGTGAGTGTCCTGACTGCCAGGCTATGGGCTGAATGGGGGGCAGGAAGCATACTCTCGTTTTCTGACCTGGCTTAGGCTCCTTACTGAAGGAGCAGCGGGTTCACAGCTGTGAATCCCAGGCAGAGGGAGGTGCCTAACTCCCTTTGAGGTGCCTAAATCACCCTTCCCCTTGGCATTTCCTGTTAGCTAGTTTAGGCAGCTTCCCACTCTGCTTTCCCTCGGAAACCCATCTGGTTTTCAGCAGATTTGAGGGACTTGACACTGTCCCACGGTGTATAATTCAGTACTGATGTGGCCAGAGAAAGGTGCTGTGGCCCAGTGGTTAGGGCACTTGCCTGGGATGCAGGGAGTCCCTGGTCCAATTGATATCAATTATATATCCGTACGCCCCGGGGAGCTCAGGCTGGCCCCTGACTCTGTGTACTGCTTGCACAAGGAGAGGTATGCTGTGCCCAGGAGGAAAGGGGCCAAGGGCAGATTCAGAGAATGTGAGCAGCCCCGAGGGTGCGAGGAAGGCCACGATTTCGAGCAATGGCCTCCTGGAGCCCTTAGGTGGCCACCAGCCGCCTGCTCAGAGGAGGGGCCAATTCTTGGGGTAGTGGGGAGTAGAGTCACATGATTGACAAGTCAAAGCCCTGGAACAAGAGCTAGGGTGACCAGCAGGATGTGAGATGCTGTCCCCGGGAGCGCTCGGAAGGGGGAAGAAGCCATTTTGGAGGAGTTGGAGCCAGCCACTGAAAGAGCAGGACTGTGTTGGGGAGCTGGTGAGTCGCAGGCCTGCATGCAGGGGTCCCCCTGAGAACTGGCCTTCAGGTGGCTGCAGCAACATCCCTCAACTTGGTGCTTTCACTCCCCAGGAGAGCGCCCAGCATACAGAGTTTTGTTGGAAAATCCCCTCCCCAGCCAGGCGGCGTGAGCCTTACAGCTCCTCGCTAGACCAGGCCCCAGCTGGCCAGTGCTGCTCTGGTGCTCACTCAGGGCTGCCCGCCTGCTGGAAGTGTGGCTGAGTGCTGGGGCAGGAGATCAGGAGTTGGGTTTTTAGTAGAGTTGTTATAATCTGCACCTGAGCCTTGCACCCCTCTGTGGAGAGGTGAGATCCTGGCACCAGACATAGCCGGACTCCTGCTGACCTGGCAGCGGCGATCGTCAGCAGTGCTGAGGAGTCCAGGCCAATCGCTGAACAGGATCATTTGCGGAGTTGAGAGACCCCACCCTAGAGTATCTTGTAGTCCAGTGCTTGGAGCACTTCTGCAATATGGGGGACCTATGTTCCAGTCCCTGATCCCTAGAAGGTAGAGCAGTGATTTGGGTCTCCCCAGTCCAACTGAATGCCCTGACCATAGCGTTAGTGGGTATAATTGGACAGATGGACACAGAGCCTCAACCTGCCTGTTGTGCAGGTTAGGTGTGCTGACAACACTTCATGGATTTCAATCCAATCCTAATAGCTGGGATAGGCAGGGGAACGCCTACTCTGAGACTCCCACTAGGGCTTAGGCCAGAAGTAGGACCTAAATAGCTCAGTGGCACCAAAATTTGAGCAGTTTTGTCCATGCTCCCCCAGCAGAAACCAGAAGTGCCTCCAGGGGCTGGCAGCAGCTGAGCAGAGGTTAGATTAGTGCCAGGGTGCCTCCGCCTCATTAAGAGCAAAATCCCTTTGTAGATCTAAAGCTGACACATGGGAGTGGACTGCCAGTTAATAAAGTTCCATCTCTTCCCAGCATGCTCAGCTAGTCCTTCTGCTGAAGGCAGTTCCATGTTTGCCCTGTGATTTATGTTCGGTTCCTGAATGGCCGGATTGCTGCCTGCACTTCCACATGTCACCCTTTTGCTATACTAAGTGTACGTCTACACTGCAAAGAAAACCCCGGAGTACAGAGTCCCAGAGCCTGGGTCAATTGACTTGGGTCCATGGTGGGTCAGACTGTGGGGCAGAAAACAGCAGCACAGGGGGTTCCAGTTGAGTTGAAGCCTGAGCTATGAGACTCTCTTCCCTGGCCAGGTATCAAAGCCAGAGAGGGAATGTCTGCATTGTTATTTTTAACCCTACAAACTCGAGTCAGTTGACTAAGGCCCTGAGAATCTAGGCCCTGGATTGTTCTTTACAGTGTCGATGTACCTAACAGGAGTCTCTCGTGCTTTCCCAGCACAGCAGTAGGGATGTATCTGCTTACAAGCGAGTGGCTTTTTGAGAGACTAATTCTCCCAGAGCTTTTGGAGAGGACTTGATCCCTTTTCTTCACACAATCAAGGTACAAGGAGCCATTGCTTTGCTCTTAGAAAACTACTAAGGTGAAGCAGGGGGAAGAATCAGAACCAACAAGCAGCTGATTTTGCTCTGCCTTACTCTTTAAGAACGAATGTTATGCCCAGCTCGTTAGACAAAGACATTGGCAGCAAGGATCTGTCTGTTCGGAGTGAGTGATGCACCCAGCACTATTGGAGATGGTGGGTGGATTGATAAAAGACGATTGGATAGGCCTGTTATTGGTCATGAAGACAACTTACTAGTTTTTCATTCTTTTTTGGAAGGCTGCGAATTACATGGGTGTTGAATTGTTAAGGTACAGAAGCCCCCTTCTTAAGTACTTAGCTGGCACCGACTGGCATACTGGATTTAAATGGAGTTCTTTCTTCCCCCGCTACCAATCTCTCTTTCTAACACAATGTTCCCTAGACATGGGCATAGTTTGCGGGGACATGGAAATGTTGAACTCCAAACTGTGAGTCCTGGGCAGGTGCGGAATTTACTTCCCATGCACGGCTCCATTGGCCTGGCTAGAATTGACCCCCCAAATATATATATGTCAGTCCACACCTATGTTCCTAAAGACACTTTAAGAAAGAATCATAGAATCTCAAGATTGGCAGGGACTTCAGGAGGTCATCCAGTCT
Organism: Dermatemys mawii; assembly: GCA_007922305.1. Taxonomy (NCBI): domain Eukaryota; kingdom Metazoa; phylum Chordata; order Testudines; family Dermatemydidae; genus Dermatemys; species Dermatemys mawii. The sequence goes on along the minus strand of ML677397.1, from coordinate 9,339,788 downwards.
AATTCCCTGCTCAAAGCAGGACCAATCCCCAACTAAAGAGGAAGAATACATTAGTCAGCTGCTTCTGTAGGAGAGATTAACGTCTTTCCTTTCCTCCCCTTCACAGTACAGCTCACAGGAATGTTTGTCACTTGAATAGAACAGTGATAAGAATGGTGTAAGAACCCAGATAGAGTGTCCTTACAAACACCATCCAAGTTGCTCTTAAAACAACTGTCAGGGCCTGCAGATGCAGATTAAGACATTTCAGATAATAGGAATCTAGTTCACTTTGCACAGAGGCCGGATGAGATTATAATCTCACTCCAAGTCTCTGAACTACAAACCATCATACGGCGTTTTAAAATGATAAACCGGTACCATTATGAAAGATGCTGCTTCCTTCCAGTGTAAAGAGTCGTTCTGGAAACAGCAGAGCACATCACAAACCTTAGTTTGTGTTTATCAGCAAATCTAGAAACGGGATTCCTGGACTAAACTAACGAGTCTGTTTTTCAGTCCAATTGGCAATGTTCTACTGTCTAGCACCACTCTATATGACGACCTCGGAGAGCCAAGAGCATTGAGACAACCCTTTGTCTTGTTCCCAGAAACAAACTTCTCGCAGTACCTGGTTGATAGCTAGACGCTATCCATTCATTAGTACCTATTGTGTTAAACAGTCCAGAATGAGAAAGAATCCAGCCACAGGAACTGGCAAATTTTCAGTTCAGTAGCTGAGCATGTTAATTGATGTTTCAAACAAATGACGATAGAGGCATCTGAAAAGCCAGAAGCAGGGCTCAAACCTGAGGACTTGCCATTCATTTGAGAACCACCTGGTGCCGAGAGAGCACTGCTGATCTTGACAAGGCAAGGGCCAGGAGATCTAGCACGTCGCACAGAAGGATGCAAGTCTCTGCCGCTCCTGGGGCCCAGAGACCTTGGGAACATTTCCCTCCACTCCCAGGACAAAGAAGAGCTCCACTACAACATCGATTTAGCACCATTTTAATAATAAAAGGAATCTGGAAGAGGAAAAGAGGCAGCGGGTAAAAGACAGAGGCCCCAGTTATGCCTCACAAAGCAGTCACCATCTTCTCTGCACCTTCGCCTTGGACAAAGCTGCTGCCAGTGATTAGAGTCCATGGTGGTTGGGTTTTAGAGAACTGTACGTCTTCCCAGTTCATTTTGCCTCCATAATTCTCCCCACTTTAAAAAGAGTATCAAAGATGGGTTCTGCCAGCAAAGCCCGTCACAGGGAGTCAGGTCAAAATTCTTTAAATCTGCGAGAACAAGAACAGTGATTAGAGCACAAACCGCGGAGTGTGGCCAGGCCAGGTGCCTGCCAAGGAACAGTTTATTTCCATAAGTTGAATTGCATTCACTACGCTTCCAAAGCACTTTTAAGCCTTAATAGCCACTGCTTCCCAGGCGCTCAGACACAGTCAGGGACAGATGGAACTTTGCTCCGCTGGAGATTGTTCAATAACTGCAGTGTGCCAGAATCCAAAGCCAAGTCACTGGGACTTACATCCTCCTGCCCCTTTGTCTTGCCCTCAGCCAGCTCACCTCACCTGCCGAGTTTTAGAGCTACAGAGTCCTTGTGCAAGGGGAAGAGCCAAGGAAAAACAGGAGCAAGCAGGGAAAGAAGGCAGCAGAGAGATCACCGCCATTTTGGTTCATGCTAATGCAAGAGCCTGGTGGGATGGCCCAGAGAGCAGAAAGCAGCTCATAGCTGTTAACTTGATTCCAGTGGGGAACTAAATGGCGAGAGTCTGAGAAACAATCCAAGAGGGACATACAAGGACCACTCAGGGTCCTGCAGCACCTTCCAAAGGCTGGGAGTCCCAACGTAAGGAGACACCAGCACTGAAGTGACTATGCAGACAGTGAGACTGCCCACAGTGACCACATGGGCCTCAGCTTTAGACATTAGAACTTCTTCTGCGGAGAGGGAATTGGGGGACAGAACGGACTGTTGGGAAATGCCCAACTTCCTAGCCCAGCCACCAAAGACTGGCAGAGGGGATGTTACTGGTGTCCAGATACATGGGAGGAGAGGCTGGCTTTTGTTGGTCCCATTCTTAGGCACCTCCCTTCCACCCCATTCACCGCACAGGTAAACTAGTGCCTAACGCAGGCTTTGTGGGTCCTGTTTTGGGTCCAAGGATTTCTAGGTGCCTAAAAGGTGTTGCACTGCCCACGTCCCTGTGGAGATCTGGGCCTTCATCTTAACTGCAGCATCCCTCCCTCTCTATGCTTCTGCACAGCTGTCACTGAGGATGAGCCAGAATCGCACTGCAGAGACGCGAACCCACAGCTTTCTGGCCCAGTTCTCCCAGCTGCGTCAGGCTCACAAGCCCCGAAGAAAGGGAACTTTGTCTCATGAAATGCAACAAGAGGCACCCTGGCGATAGCCCTACTTTTCCAGGCTACTAGAGATGTGACTCTCTCAAGAAGGCAGAACCAGCCAGATATAAATTGAGGTCCAGCCGCCGTCAGCTGGCTGAGCTCACCATATTCCTTTCCCAAGGGGTCAGACTGGAGCCTCAGACACAAAAAGGCTCTAAACAGAGACTGAAGCATCGCCCTGACTGGCCAACATAAAGGAAGCAGGTTTGCCACCCTTTGGTGGACCCAGCAAGCGAAGAGTGGCACAATCCCAAAGCCAGAGCAGCTCACAGCACATTCTCCCCGGGGCCCATTTGTGCCGGCAGATGGGCCCACGTCACTCCCTTCACTCCAAAGGGAGCTTGTGCAGGTTGGAGAAGCTAGAAGTGGGCCCTTTGTGACCAGATAACTGATACACGAAAGCAGGAGTCTTATGACCCTGTACCAAGGCTGAGGCGGAGACTCGGGCCAAACTTACCGTAACACAGGGGCCCAGAACATGGCTACCAAAAAAGCTGTTTACCTGTAAACATAGTCAACATATAGCGTACCAGGCTCCTGAGAGCATGGCGGGCACACACCTTGGCAAAGCACAGCCTTACACCACCACGAGCGGCCCAGGGATTGTCAGTTAAAGAGCAAAGATGCCCTCTAAGAATTGTAGTCTACAATCTTGTCAATTTGTTTTGACTCCAGAGCAGGAGTATTTTTATCACAGTACTGATTAGGACACATGATTATTACCTTCATTTTACACAGGCTTAGAAATCACTTTGATTAGTACATCATTACATTAATATTTTTATCATCAGACTCACTGGCGTGGTTACAGGAGCAGTGGGGCTATGTACTTTGCCACTTGTAGTTTGTTAGTTTAACAAACCAGTTGGTGGTCAGACAAGGTGATCGGATGGTCATTTCTGGCCTTCTACTCTATGACTAAAAATTTGGTGTCCAGACCAGTGTGTGTTTGGACATTTCAAGACAGTGTTCTGGTCAGTTAGCCCCACCACTCTGCAATAGGACCCAGAGCACAGCATGTTACAGTCAGGCACTGGAGAGGGACACTACTGATGTACATATTGGTTTCTTTCTTTGGACGTTGCTTCCTTAGAAGTCTGTTGTATAACTACTGTGCCTTGGGTCTCTGCTCTTCTTTAGTTAGCCACGGAACAGACACCTTCATGTGTACCCCACAAATGCCAAGAAAGAAAAATCAGGATAAAAATCGCAGATGGAATTAGCCGCAGCAGTAAAATACCAGAGATACTCACAATACAAATTATTTCCCATCCAACACTACCGCTTGTGTTAGTGCCACAGAAGAGCTAAGAAGACACACAAGGACAACTCATTTAGAACACAATAATAGGGTTTTGCAGGGATGGAGGTAGAATTCTTGGGTCATTAGTTCTAGGGGTCGCTTTGGGCATGCTTGGGGGATAGAATAGGGGGTGGGGCGGCATTAATTATACAGGGGGTTCCACCAAACACTGGACAAAGACAAAACATTTATAGCAGCATTTGGGGGGCTTCCCATTCTAAATTCAGGGAATGCAGCAAATTACCCAAGAACAGTATGTTTCGCTTTTCAATGGCAGCTACTTTATATCTCAAACTCCTACGTGCACTCAGCACGTACCATACCTGCATATTTTGCCAGGTCAGGAAACACCCCTAGAAGTGAGGGCTTCTCTGCCAGTGTTACAGGAGATCTGAGAACAGTCACAGAAATACCCGACCAACTTGGGATTCTAGAAGCACGTACCCTCTCTTTCTTGTGTAGCAACCACACCATCCTTTAATCTCTTTATACATCACCCGGGAAAGGAGCTGAAAGGGAAAGACGCTCAAGGTGAATATCTGATTTATGATTCAAGCCTCTGGGAAAGTATTGAAGATACAGTCCCCCCACCTGCCCCATCCCCGGAGTTAATGAGAAGGAGGCAAACAACTAGATGAATGATTTAGTCTGAATTTAGTTTGTTAGGCCATGTTTTGTCTATAACTATATACACATGTGAATAAATAATTCACCTTAGAGGCCGCCCATCCAAATGCTGACCATGCCAGACCCTTAGCTTGTGAAATCTGACACCTCACCCCGGCTCAGCTGCACCCCAATCCCCTCATCTGCGTCAAAAAGCCACAGCAGGCTCAAGAGAAACCCACCAGGCAAGCCAAGATATCCGCGGTTATCAACATGTAGAAGACGTTGTTCCAGCCAGTGGGAGAGATCAGCCCTGCCAGCAGGGGGCCCAGAGCAGCACCTGCAAAGGACAAACGAAGCAGATGACCATGAACCATCCCGGGCAGCCAGCCTTCGGTCACTGGCATATGCAGGGCTGAAAATCCACACCCAGCCCTCCCGCATCAGCTCTGGCACACGTGCTGGAGTGAGTGAGTGCTTGAAGGCTGCGTGCTCAGACCTCCACCTCCTCTGCCTGCTCTCTGTCATCTCCTCCCCCTGCCCATTTCTCCCCTTGCTCCCACTCCCACCCTGGCAGCCGCTGCTGCTGTTCATCAACACCCCCTTGTGTTCTCCCACCTCCCCTGTTATCACGCACGGGCCAGACTCGCCGGATGCTGCAGCTGGGTCTGAGAGCGTCGAAGAGTTTGCTCCTGGTCTCCCCTCTGCGCAGGCTCCACACAGGGTTAGCACTAGCCTCGCGGCCCTGCTCAGGAAGCGAGCGTGCCTGAACTCCCCTGGCTCCAACCAGAGGCGGGGCCGGAGCAGCCGGCAGTAGCTTTCCTCCTGCCCCAGCCTGGGTGTTTGCCCCGCTACCTCGCTCAGTCCCACAGAAGGGTTATTTATTGGGTGCTGGGAACCATTTCATCGCCAGGGCCCCTCTGAGCAATGGAGTTTGATTCTACTTAGCTCCTTGTAGCACCAGCACCATTAGCTCCCACCCCAAGGGCTGCGGGAATGCAACCATTCCCCTGGGTCTTATTCCCTCCCGTCCCAGCTCTCAGCCTGCCCGAGAATGGCTGGATGAAGCTAATGGGACCCAATCACCATCCCTGCAGAGGGAAGTAAAGAGTCTCTCTCCCTTTCCCTTCCCTCGAGTAAAGCAGCGGCCCCCGGAGTGTTCCCAGCTCACCGGCAGCCTGTGTTCCCTTAAGGCAAAGGGTTCTGGTCCCCGGGGGCAAGAGGAACATAGACCCTACTGGGGACCATGGGGGGTCAGGGGTTGAATTAGGTTCTCCAGCTAATGTACGGAATTCTTGGAACACTTTGCCTCTCTTGGTTAGTACAGCCGACCCCACTCACCTATAGATCCAGTCCCATCAATTATGGCTGTGACAGTGGACAGGGCTTTTGCGTTTCCTTGGAGACACTTGTGAGTTCCCTGTGCGGGAGGGGAAGTTAAAAAGAAAAATCAAAATACTGGAGTAAAAACGAGGGGTACAATTCATGATCCATTCAGCGCATCCTGAATTCGGACTCATATCCTTGAGGGGGCCATTTAGGGATATGGAGCAAAAATCTGTAGGATGATTTAATGTGGGATTGGTCCTGTTTTGAGCAGGGGGTTGGACTAGATGATTTCCTGAGGTCCCTTCCAACCCTGATATTCTATGATTCTATTCTATGATTAGTCAAGGACCTGTCTCCAGCTTCCAGCGAGGAACGCTGGTATCAAAATGCCGGAGAGGTTTCTTCTGTGACAGGCAGATTTACGAACACACACTCTAGAGAGATGGTTCCTTGAAGAGGGGAAACCCCTTTCTTGAATACTTCCCCTGGGGAGGGAGATTCTTAGAACAGTGAGACATTTTTGGGAACTTGCTCCCCTTCCATGTACCAAGAAGGGGCAGCATCCCAATGCCTGGTTTTCTGCACATTTCATGTTGCCTCCTGCGGCCACGTCCCAAAGACACTCCAGCCGACTACAGCTCGCAATGGCTGGAGTGCTTTGCCCTGCCTGAAGGAGAAGCTACTTTGGCCTCTCTGGAGTCCCGACTTGTGCTAGTTGGAGCGGAGGGATTTTTGAAGACTGACGTTTGGGTTGCGGGAGAATTGATTTTTTTTTTGCTGGCCTCTTTGCAGATTTACTGAATCCGGCTGCCCAAAATGGGGACAGACTGGGTCTGATTCTCTGCTGTTACTTACAGTGTTTCAACTACATTTGTACTGAGTCTTTGGAGGAGGAGGGGTAGAGGTGGCACCTCCGTAGTTTGCCTGAGTTGATAGTAAGATTGATGAATGGATAATAGGATCATTACCGAGGACTTCCATTGCTGTAGTGCCCAATGGGGTACAAGGTTCCATTGTACTGGGCACTGCACAAACAGAGAACAGACCCTTCCTGCCAGAGCTAAAAATCCAGTGATTTTAATCCCATCTGATTTTATTAACTCCACCATTGTAAAGTTTTTAAGGCCAGGGATTTCCAACAGGTTTCAGAGCCAGGTGCCCAAAGGCCACTGAAATTCAACAAGAGTTAGATTTTAAGTCCCTTCTTTTCCTTTCCCCCACCCCCAAAATCCCCACTTTAAGCCAGTTACAAAAGCAGGTAGAAATATCTTCAGTCTGAACAAGCTCAAAGGGCCATCTTTAAAACACAACCCAAAGTTACTTCCCTGTGAATTAAGGATGGAATTTTCAAAAGCGTATTTGAGTTGGCTCTGCTCTGCTCTCACTGAAGTACATGGAAGTTAGCTTGATGCAAGCCCCAACTGTAGGCTGTAAAAACACCTTAAATATAATGGCGCTTCCTCCCCACTATAATAGAGTCATGGGAAGCTCCTAAGGAGAAGGTTATTTGGAGAAGAAAGCAAGCAGCATGTAGACAGCTTCCCCTGTCCCTCAGAAGGCCTTCCAGTTTGTTACTTTGGGGCAGTTGCCGACAGTAGGGCCATGGTAAGGAATGGGACTCTATCTGTTTACAGCTAGCCTCACATTTGGTGTGAAGAATCTCAGTCCAAGAGCGTGGCAGAGGGAATAAGATGGTCTAGTCTTAAAAGCAGCAGCAAGAGGAAATATTCTTGCATAACTGAGGAACAGCTGAACTGGACTAAATCTTTTGAAACAGATACTAGCAAACACCTTCTTATGCTTGAGAGGCTGCTCTGGAGAATTTACCTCAGGGACTCTTGTGGCCAGCGAGAGGATTGCATAAAACCACAAATCCTTCTGAGCTGCCTCGGAGATGTCTGAGCCTCCGTACCATGCCACTTAAATCCCTCCACGTTTCTAATGCGGCGTCTCAGCCCTTGTCCCCGTGCTACCAGGAAGGCTCAGCCCTGGTGTCAGCTTTACACTCAATGAAAAGACTTTCCTGAATGCAATCCTAGCCTGGGGTAGGGAGGAGGGATTTGCCCTAATAAGAGGCCCAGGATGCAAGTATTTGTACATGATCCACCAGTAATATCCCTCTATGGCGAAGCTCAGAGGAGACAGAACAGCCTTTCCATGGAGGGTGGTGCACAAAACCTTGCAGTTGGAATGGAAGGCCTCAAACTTTGAACCAGCCAAAAAAGAAGAAAAAGGCCCAGGTGAGACAAGAGGAGCCAGATCGACACTAGGAAATTAGGCTGGTGTAACTACGTCATACAGGGGTGTGAGAAATCCATACCCCTGTTCGATGCAGTTAAACCAACCTAACCCCCAGTGTAGACAGAACTATGTTGGCGGGAGGGCTGCTCCCGCTGACACAGCTACCGCCTGTCGCGGTGGTGGAGCACCACAATGATGGGAGGGCTGCTCCCATCAGCACAGGTAGTATCTTCACTGAAGTGCTGCAGTGTTTTAAGTGTAGACCTACCCTAGGAAAAAAACAAACAAGCAGTGTAAGTCTTACCAAGTCAGCTGAAACCGCTGTTGTAATGAGAGAATAAGGTCCATTCACCAGGGCACCACATACAATTAGCATCGCTGCAAAGAGAAAGAGTATCAATACTACAGCACAGCCGGCCCTGCTGTATGTCAAGAGCCTACGGCCATCCAGTCAGAGATTTGTGTATTTGCCACACTCTACTGTAGGGAACAACCCTGTACGGGCAGGATCTACCAGGTACTTCTAACTTTTATGAACTCACAGTTCTGCTGTTGAGTTCATAGCAGGGCAACAGGGTCACCCTGAAAGCAAGGGACTTGGAAGCAAGAACTATTTGGAGTTACATGCAGCCCAGGAAGGCCTTGTTAGGTTAAGAGTTCCCGCTCCATCTCCAATGCAGTATTCCGGGGGAAGGATAGCTCAGTGGTTTGAGCACTGGCCTGCTAAACCCAGAGTTGTAAGCTCAATCCTTGAGGGGGCTATTTAGGGATATGGGGCAAAAGTAGGATGGGTCCTGCTTTCAGCAGGGGGTTGGACTAGGTGATCTCCTGAAGTCCCTTCTAACTCTGAGATTCTATGATTCTGGAGGTCACCCCAGGATGTGTTCTGCATTACACATTTACTCTTCCCTTTCAGAATGTCACATCTTCCTTCCTCTGTGCCCCTAGCCACCTGCAGGCAAGAACAAATGCTTCCAACATGACTTCAGAGATGCTGAAACCTCGATTGCAGTCACTTAGCTGATCACTGATTGGGGCCTGAGTACAGGGAAGAGGGCAAGGAGATGAAATAAGACTAGTGGGGGTCCACTGCATCTCTGCTCCATCTGGCTAAGAGCTGGAAAGTGATTATAGTGGGGAACAAAAGAATAAGCTGAGGCTTGGGAACATTCTGGGCTGGGACAGCATCACTTTATTCTGCAGCTCTCAGCCAGTTAGGTGCTTTGACAAGGGAGACAGTGAGTGACATGAGGCTCAGGACAGCTTGGATCAGAGGAAGGTTTGCTGGGGACATCATAGAATCTCAGGGTTGGAAGGGACCTGAGGAGATCATCTAGTCCAACCTCCTACTTGAAGCAGGAGCAATCCCCAATTAAAAATCATCCAACAGATTTTTGTTCCACATCCCTAAATGGCCCCCTCAAGCATTGAACTCACAACCCTGGGTTTAGCAGGCTAACACTCAAACCACTAACCTAGCCCTCCTCTCATTAATGCATACTGGTTTTGAAGGCAGAAATGGGTTGTTGGCAGAGAGGGGAGATTTATAAAATAACAGCAATTGCAACTGTGTGGCACCAGTGACTAGTTGTGATTTTAAGGCCAGAGGGTGCACTGTGCTCACGGAGTCTGATTTCCTACAGGCCACTGAATTTCAACCAGCAATTCCGGCACTGAGCCCAATAATTGTTGGAGCCATGATCTGATTTGAAAGAAGATGTCCAGGGGATGGAGATTCCACCACATCCCTAGATAAATTCTTCCAGTGGTCAACCAATCTGCTGGTTAAAAAAGCCATATTATTCCAGTTTGTACCTTAAGCCATCTTATTCCAGTTTGTACCTTAAGGTACAATTGGCTAGAAGCTACTTCTGCTTTTGGCTGCAAGATTAAAGACCCCTCTAGCATCAGACATCTTCTCCCAGTGTACGTAACTACAGTCCAAGGTCTACCAGTTAATATTTTCCTAGGGCAGATAATTCTGGAGGAGACGGGAGAAGGAGTCTAGAGGGTTTATTTGCCTCCAGAGGGGCAGAGATGTCTCATCTAGAAACTCAGAAACTTGTGAACAACTTCACTGGTTTGTTCACAAGCGTCTGAAGTTCTACTTACCAATTGAACTGCCTAGTCCATTCTGGCCAACGAAATTGTACAGGAATAGCTGGAAGCAAAGAGGAGACATTGATTACGTCAACAGGTTAGACTTACCAAACCCCTTAGCTAATTTCTGCTTTCTTCCATAGACCTCAGCTGCGTGAAGTGCCACTGTCTAGCTGCAGCTATAACAAGTGGGCACAAGTATCAGGATTGTTTCCATGGAAACCCTCCACAGACAATCCTGGACCGAGAACAGCGATTTGTCACAAGTTCCTCCACACCTCATTCCAGAAGGAACTCGCGTTCCTCTCGAGATCAAGCAGAACATCCCTGGGTCCCAGATGAGTTGCAAGGTGCAGCGAGCTAGTCCTGCCTGGATTCAGATTCTGTCCCCTTTCCCAGCGAAGAGCATTTTCGCTTGCAGTGGGGTGCAAGACCCCGAGTCCACATTTGGATCCTTTCAGACAAAGGAGGGATCACTGCTGTCTAGCTTGGGGGCGCTAAATCCACTCTGAGGAACTGAGTACGTACTTGCAGCCCCCACTGAAGCCAGAAATGGGGGTGCTCATTCCCTTTGAATGTCAGCCCACTTACTTAGCTGCCTTAGCCACACATTGAGGTCCTTAATTTAGACCTAGGCTGTGGCTGGGGGGTTTTGGGGGGCAATACATGGACATGTGCACGGCTCCCTCTGATCCCAAAAGGAAACGCTCACAGAATTTGGCTTCTGCTCAAGAAGGCCCTTGGGCAAACCTGACCTGCACTTCAGTAGCTAAGTTCTTATTCTTTCCATGCTAAACTCCTGGAACCAGATGCGTCAGGATGGAGACACAGCAGTATTGATTCTGTACCGGTCTCTCATCCCTTCTCCCAGAGAAGAATAAAATAGAGAGGATGGGGAGAGCCAGTTAGACATACCCAGGTATGGGTTGTGGGGTGGATGGGGCATTCAAGGATCAGAGGGCACTGTTAGTTCCAAGACAGCACTAGATTGGTGAGGAGCTATTATCCTGAATGGAGATCACTTTAGGAGTTGTGGAGTTGAGCGTGGGAAAAGAGGAGATGGAAGAGAGAGTTACTTCCATCCTAGCTTGTTGAGGGAAGGGGGTCATTGCCATATGGCAGTGTGAATCTGGTCCATGTACATCCCACCCAATCACAGCTGCAGCCAAGCATTATGGGAAGCGTTCTAGTGACACCAGCTGGTCACCCCGTGATGTGCTTTTCGCAGGAGGTTAAGTTTTACTGCTTGTACTCACGATTATTTCTTGGTTAGAAAATTGTTAGTCTTGCTAGAAAGTGTCAATTGAGTAAGTCAGCCCGAGCAGATGTTGGCAAGTATTTATGGGCGGGCAGGACTGAAGGGGAATAACAGAGCCAGAATCTCTCATTTGGCCTTCAGTTCTGTGGTTTGGTTGCCAGATAAAATACCAGCAGCTGGTAACTGGACAGCTAGCCAAACACAGCTGTCTCTGAGATTCAGTCTCATTTGGTGGGCTATGTGAATCCAGTGTCTGGAAGAAGGTGAAATCCAGCAATATAAAATAATGTGTCTCTGGAGTGCTACCACTGCTCTAGCATGGCATAAGGACCAGGACCTCAGAGCCAGCATTCTGACCTCCTAGATATGGTCTCACTGTCACAGCTTTGCAGCATCAGAGGCCTTTGGGCTGGGAAGAGAATTGCAACTAAGATTCAGACCTGCCGTCCTCATGGCGGCGGCGGTCGGCAGCGGGCTCCCCCGTCGACTCCAGCTTGCGCCTTTTGGCGAGCTGGAGTTCGGAGTCGATGGGAGCGCCTTTGGCAATCGATTTATCGTGTCTTGATGAGACGCGATAAATCGATCGCCAATAGACCGATCACTACCCGCCAATCCGGCGGGTGAAATCAAACTGAAGTGGAGTTCAGCACAGATGTGGGGGGTATCCTACCTATGGAGAGAAAAGTCACAAACATTTTAAATTTAACTCCTCCTTTACTCCAGAACTGACAGGACACTTCTGGGCTGGCAGAAGGAATCCCATTGTTAGAGCCCTGCACAGATACAAAATTAGTATCTGCATCCGCTCTGCAAACACAGCCCGCGGATAGCCGCAGATTTGCAGGGCTCTACCATTGTGATGGAGGGGTTGGATTATTTTCAGCAAACTATCAACATTGGCTGCTTTGATCTAGTGACCCGGAGGTCCCATAACCTGCCTCCAGCCCAGGCAATATCTGCCAACAGGCCCTTCTTCCCAGCACTGTGCAGCAGGGTCTGACAGTCCTAGATGCTGGATGAGTAGCCAGAGTGTAAGAACAGCCTCCTGGCTGCTGTGCACAGTAGACAGGAGGGCTCCCTATCATTTTCCCTGCCTGAGCCGGCATTCATCCAAACAGAGGAGCTCCAGCAGGGAGCAGTCAGATGCCAGCCTTCTAACAGATTTGCATAGCAGCAGGACCGCTGCCCGCACCTCACTGATGCATCCAAGAGCTGCCCTGGGATGCAGAGAACTCCAGCGCCTTAGAACAAAAAGGATGGCTATTCCCTGATTCATTCATTTTTGCTCCCACCCTCCATTCCTCTTGCGGAAACCAAGACTTTGAAGGCTGCCTTTCTACTCCCGCTAAAGGGAGTACGTAGGTCCCTAGTCAGTGACTGATTCCAGCCACGCTTGAATGACACATTAGGAGTTTTTGAACGTTGATAGTGGAGTATCGCTTTTCTGCTTCAGACCCACATCAACTAGGCAGAGGAGCAGCAGTCCTGAGGGAATTGCATTACAGCTCCTGTCTCTTACTGGAGAACATTACAAGAGCTAGCACAGGGCAGAACCAGGAAGCTATTAAGTCTCTAGGCTGCGGACCAAGCACACTTGGTATCAGGCTATGGAGTAAAAGTTTAGGAGGAAGCAGCTGGATAGTGGAATAGACGCCCAAGGGAGGTGGAGGGGGCACCGTCACTGCAGAGGTCCAGGAAGGGGCAGTGAGCGGAGCGCACGGGGTGGAGGAAAGCCTCTCACATGGCCTCCTGTACCCAGCGGTGGAGGATGCTGGAGCTCCCTACAATCTACAAAGAGCTCCAGAGTGAATATCCTCCTCCAGGAACAAGAACTAAACATGGCGATCCCACCCCAGCTTCCAGACTTCCTCGCACAAGGTTCCTTCCGGCCACTCATCGCAGGAAAGTGCATATGACTCAAAGAGGCGTAGGCGGGGAGGAGCAGAGGGATTAGGCTCACGTCAAGCCCTCGTGACCAAGGACTAGTGAACATTTTCAATCACAGTACGCACCATGGGAGCGGCCACTATCAGCATCACACAGCACGTGGTGGCACTGCCGCCGGTGTAGTCCGATATGAGACCAGCCACGATGCCTCCTGTATGAGAGTCACATACTTAGTATCCTGTCGGAGCAGGGGTTTGTCCCCACTGCTGCCTTCCCACGTGATTTCAGGAAGGTGCTCGGGGCCTGTTACTCTCTGGTGACTGGTTAGACCCCGGGCAGAGGGGAGGATTCCAGTCAGCTGGAACACAGACATATGCAGCAAGGGCCCGAATTCTAACGAGCTGTCACTACAAGCCAATCAGTGAGCAGAATAATAAAAACAGGTGATAATAATTGGTACTTCTATTAGCACTCATCATCCGTGGCTCTTAACCTGCTTTACAAACAGGAGTCAATCCTTACAGCCCCCTCGCCCCTGAGAGAAGGGCAAGTGTTACTCCCATTGTCCGGATAAATCCCAGGCAGAGAACAGGGAGCCCTACGCATCACACACGGCCAACTTGGGACACTCTTGGCCAGAGGCACTGAGCACTCATGACTCCAGCTAGCAATGGTGGGTGCTGAACACTTCTGGGAGTCACGCCTCATCTCAAGGCAAGCACCCAAATCCAGAGACGCGTCTGACAGTTTAGGTGTAATTGAGCTGGCCAAAGTCCCCCCAGGAATTCTGGTCAGAGCCAGGGATCAAACACCTCTGTATGGCCCAAGCCTGTGCTTTAGCTACATGTCATCATCCCGCCCTGTCCCCAATGGCAACACAGCAAGCGAGAGTGAAGAATGCCAGACCTAGGATGCCGCCGACATCAAACAGGGTGGACAGGTCCCCAGCCTCCTTAGCGCTGAAGTGAGCTGCAAAGAAATGAGATGCATCAGCAGAGATATTCCCTTGTCAGAAGTTCAGAGCAAGCCTGAGCTCTGGCTATGTGGTTATTCTCCTGACATCAGGAGCCAGAGCTCCTGGGGGCTGAGAGACAGGCAACCACCGGTGCGAAATATGGAGCTCTTGGGAGCCAGAACAAGCTCTTGTGGATGCCCAGGAAGACACTTTGTTCACTAGGAGCCCATTGGCAGGCACTTGTCCTCTAGAGTGCAGGCCCAGGACACACTGTCACTTGCTTAATTTGGAGCAACATTTAGTTGAGGATTGGTCCTGCTTTGAGCAGGGGGTTGGACTAGATACCTCCTGAGGTCCCTTCCAAACCTGATATTCTACGATTTGCATCTAAACCCCATGGGCCTGCCCAGCACCATGATGGGCATCACTGAGAACAGCAGGCCACAAGAGCCGAGCTGCCATTCTGGTGCATGTCTATGTCTCTGGGCTGAGGTCCCCACACACTCCTGAACCAGGTTCTCCCAGGAGACTGAACACTTCTTAGGAAGCAGAGAACACGTGCTTGCTCCTAAGAGCAGCAAGATTCCTCTGCGGGAAGCCCGTGCCCTCCTGCCTGGAGACAGGAGAATGAGAACCCTCCATCCAGAGCACACCCGGTGAAGTCATTAAACGGACATTAGTAGCTTCCTGCGACTCACCAACATTCACAATGTAGAGAGGCAGCCAGTAGAGGAAGGTGTAACTGACCAGCTTTGCAAACAGCAAGCATAAGGAGAACTCCACCACACCCTGGGGAGGAGATGGAGGGGAGAAGGGTCAGTGTCAGAAAACCCCAAGGCACAGAGGGGACCCCCGTCCTCTCCCTTCCATCCTCTTCTCTCCTCTAGTTTGCTTTCATCCCAATCCCATATGTCAGGTTCATCAGTGGTACTAACGAGCACCTTAAAAACTCACTCATAACCTTGGACAATCGAATAGCTTCACCACACTATCTGCAGAGTTCTAGGTGTTTGGGAAGCATACGGCAGATAGGGAAGGAGGAACACGGCAGACACTGAAGGAACGTTATCCGAAGCACAACCGGACAAGGAGTTACTAGCGCCCAGGAAAACGGCCCATCATTTGGATTTCTCTGATGCACCAGGCATCCCCACTGCACACTAGTTACATTTCTAAAGCTCACATCTTAAAATAAACACCAGGAAGAGCAGTTGAGCATTGCAGGCCTCATCCCCACTCACTCCTCACTTTTATTCATAGACTGGAGGAGGAATACAAGCTTTCCTGCTTTTTCAACTCCCCAATTGGTTTCTCAGCTTTGAAGGAGAAAGTCACGGAACTGAACTTGTTGAATGAACTGAAGTGAAGTAAAGTAAAGTATTCTCTCTGCACATGCAGAAGAGGTTACTCCTGTCAAAGGTTGGTTTAGCACTTCAACAAACTCTGGTTCCAGGTGCTTAGCCAGTGACGTCCCCTAGGTCAATGCTTTGACCTCCTTTAGAAGTTCAACAATGAACATGGCCTGCTTGAATTTTATTTAAATTGAAACTTTAAACAGATCGTATAATTTTTAGGCCTTAGTATAGGATATCAATTTCAAAATTTAATTTTCAATAGGCTCACTTCTAAAATATTTAGAATTTAATATTTAAATACATTTTTTTAAGGCACAATAGTTTATTTTTATCTCCACTGCTGTGCTGTGTCTAGGGTTATCTCCAGGGATCAGAGATTAATCACCCAGTGAAATTAATAGGAGGCAGGTTTAAAACAAACATAAGGAAGTATTTCTTCACACAACACAAAGTCACCCCGTGGAACTTGTTGCCAGGGGATATTGTGAAGGCCAAAACTAAAAAGGGGATCAAACAAGAAGTAGGTAAGTTCATGGAGGACCGGCCTATCAATGGCCATTAACCAGGCTCTGGTTGTCCTAAACCTCTGACTGCTAAAAGCTGGGACGGAAGGACAGATAAAAATAGAGATAAAATTGCCCTGTTCTGTTCATTCCCGCAGACTCTTGCCACTGTGGGAAGTCAGGATAGTGGGCTAGATGGACCTTGATCTGACCCAATACAGCCATTCTCATGTTCAGCTACACACCTTGGGCTTCACCTAAGTCTATGCTGGTGCACAGTCAGTGGCATCCCAGATCCCCCAGGACGTTAGCCCCTGTTCAAAATACTCTGGCCCCATCAGCAGCCTGGTTCTTCTACTCACAGGTATCCTGAGGGCTCCAAAGAAGCTGATGGCTTCTGGCTGCTCAGCTGGCTCTTTGGGATGCTCTGAAGAATCGATAGCGTTCTCTCGGATACAGTTCCTATCATCAGCGGACAGTGTCACCTCAGGGGCTTTCTCCTCAGATTCCTCCGATTCCGTCTGAAACCAGAGTAGGCCAGCAGTTTACACTCAGGCACAGCTGGAGTGGAGCGGGTCTATACGCTGACCCGACACACCTGTGGAGCCCAGCCCTCCCTTTGGTGGCAGGTAGAGCTTTTCTCATGCTCAGGCCCATCAGTATAATGGGGTGAAGTATTGTATAGCCACACAACCGTGTAACAAGCCTGATGTTTCAGGGCCAGGCTTTATAGGCCCATGTGTAGGGCCCTCACACCTGGGGTCACAAATCTCAGCTGTCATTTAAAAACACAAACACAAACACACACCAAAAACTGCTTCTAGCCCTTATGGCTGCAAATACTTGGGTCATGTTTCCAAGGTGAACCACGGCAGTGACGCCTGCCTGAGTTTGCAGATGGCCTGAAACAACAGCTGACAAATGAGCTATGCCATTCATCTCAATGGATTTGTTAACAGTGAAACTGGGTGGAGGAGGAGGGGTCCTGCCATCACCACCATCTTCCCTGCTGCCACCCCATCATCAGTTCTCATGGGGTGATGTCTGTGGAGCCCATCCCCCAAAGTTCTCTGGTCAGGGGAAGTGGAGGCAGAATCCTCGCTGCTCGGGCAGCCCCAGGTCTCCAGAAGACAGAACAGTGATTTTCAGTTTTCCCAGGAAGGAGGGTGGTAGCCCTGCCTGACTCCAGCTAGCTCACAAGGGCAGCCCCTGCCAACACTGCCCCGGGCAGGACGAGGTCCCGATGCCAGGCTGATGCTGTGCCATGGACTCCAAGCTGCCTTAACGTGGCCCTGGGTTTGAGAGATTGACAGGACTAAGGGCTTGTCTACATGGGGACGTTTACCAGCAGAACTAAACTGGTATAATTCTAGCGCCATAGCGGAATAAGAATGTGGACACAGGAAGCTATACTGAATACAGCAGTGTCATTATACCAGTACATGTTTCTGGGTAGACCAGCCCTAATAGATCAGAAGTGTGGCAGGCCATGGCAAAGTGCTCTTAGAGAAGGAAGCCACACGGCTAATGAAAGCAGGACAGCTCAGAGCCCCCCTTGTGTCATGGGACCAATGTGTCTCAGTCAAGCCATCTGAACAGGGGACATGCCGAGAACATTACAATACAGCTCTACACAGGTGTCCTGGGGAAATATGGTGTTACAGGGGTTATTTACAGACTCCCGCCAGTGAACTACACCACAGCGCACGAGCCAGAGTTTAACAGCCAAAGCATCGGGAATACCCTCCTTGAGAGATTCTGTATCTCTGGTTAACTTGTGCCATTCCCATGGCTATGGTTGCACATTGGAGCTTTTGCTTTACCGTAGCAGAGTGAATTTCTGCACTATCCCCTTGCAAACCCCGCACCAGGGAAATGGGAAACCTTCTGGAAGCTGGGGTTTGGAACCATGTTCCCTGGAAATGGCCCTGCCTTTGCGAGAGGGGAAGAAGAAACCCCACCTAGTCCCAGAGTGCTCAGACAGTTTGGAAAGGAACTTTACTTACATGGTGTAGAGGTGGGCTGCAGTCAACGTCTTCAGGATCTGAAAGAGAAAGAGATTCCATGTGACTGCTACACACAACAACGCCACTGCATCCTCCCGTTACCTCAGCGCACGCACAACAGCCAGTGTGGGAAGCTAATCCAGCAGTCCCTGGTCTGGTTATATAGATGCCCACGGGACAAGAGATCTCCTGGGCACTAACTCAGGAGCCCCACAGCTAGGAAAAGGAGGGTTCAAACCCGTGCTCAGTGTGCCCCAGCATTTCATGCTCCAAGACCTGAAGAATAAGAGGCCCCAGTTACAGGGATCTGAAAAGGACGTCCAAGATTTAGCAAAGCCAAGGCTCGGCTGCAGCTCACAGCAAAGGTGACACCTTTAGAGACCAGAAACTATTCCTAAAGTGAAGAGAACTGGAAGACCCCAAGTGTTCCCAAAGGGCTTATTTCCCCTCCATTTTCCAGCTGCAGAGATGGGTGGGAGAGGGCCTTGGCTTTTATGGGGAGCATGCCTGAAGGGCAGCAGATCTCCACCCCTCTAGGGGAACCCAGAGACCAGAGCACTAAATTCCCTCCCTTTCTAGGGCTGTCAGTAAAGGCTTAGCGGACGCAGTTCAGGTCAGCCATGCAGAGCAATAGCGTGACTAGGATAAGGAAGCCGTAGTATTATCACCTGCCACTAGATGGCAATAGCTATTTGTTATTCCATACAAAGTGCTCCTAGTCTGAAGTTTAAAGGAGCTCTGAGCTGTCCGAGCCCCGTGGGGCAAGACACACAAAGGGTCAGATTGACAAAGGTATCTAGGCACCCTAGAGATGCAGAGCAGTAGCCTAAGAACATAAGAACGGCCACACTGGGCCAGCCCGATGGTCCGTCTAGCCCAGTATCCTGTCTTCCGACAGTGGCCAATGCCAGGCGCTTCAGAGGGAGTGAACAGAACCGGGCAATTTATTGAGCGACCCATCCCTTGTTGTACAGTCCCAGCTTCTGGCAGTCACAGGCTAGGGACACCCAGAGCATGGGGTTGACTCCCTGCCCGTCTTGGCTAACTGCTGTTGGTGGACCTATTCTCCAAGAACTTCGTTAATTCTTCTTTGAACTCAGTGACACTTCGGGCCTTCACAACATCCCCTGGCAAGGAGTTCCACAGGTGCCTAATGAGGGTCATATGCCTAACTCAGACACTTTTGTACATCCCACTAGGCATCTCTCTGCAGCTTTAGGTGCCTCACTCCCTTTGTCAGTCAGGGCCTGGCCCAATGTTCCCTTTAGCTTTGAGGTCCTCACACATCAATGGCGAATAATCGCAGCAGTGCACTGCGTGAGGAATCTCTGGGAATCTGACTGGGAGGCTTGTCCCTTAGGTGACCCCCTGTGCCCCAAAGAGCTTTGAAAGCTGTCCCCACCATAAGGCACCATGCCTCCAGCAGAGATCTCTGTGGCTGCAAGGGGGCGTATGAACTCCCAGAAACTGCCCTCTCCCCACTGCTGTCCCCGCTTCCCTTCTCTGGGTATCGAGACGCTCCTTTGCACTCCTTCCATTGGAAGAGTTCAGACCCACACCAGACAGCGTCCTGGCTTCACATGGCTGCAGAAGCCCCACGCAGCAGCTGCGACAGACTAAGCTTGATCTACTTTACTGCTCTTGCATGCCAGTCGGAAAGCAGCTCAGCACCTCACCAGTGTGTACCACCATGGAGAGAGCATGTGCACCTCAGGTCCTGGCAGCCTAAGAAGGATAAGATTTTGCAGTCACTTCCCTCGGGCATTGCTCTTCAAGGACCTAAGGTTCCCTAGAGAGCCTAATCCCTTTCCAAGGTTTTCACTCTTGGGGTCGGCCCACCATTTTCTAGTGTTTCCCCAGAGAGTCTCCACATGGCCACGCAGCACTGTACTACAGAGGACAGTCCCATATGGACTCCCAGAGGTAGATAAGCCTCTCACGCTCAAAAGTCAAGAGACAACGCTGACTTCTGGACGTGAGAACTGCTCTGACACCTCCTGTTTCCACACAGGCCACTGTGCAGCCATCAGATAAGGACTTTGGAACCAGGGCCTTTAGCTCAGTAACAAGTGTTGGCTCTTTCCATAGATAACTTGGGCCCAGGTTATCCTCACTCAGAATTCATCGGCTCAAGGAGATATCATGGAATCATCAGTTTTTGGCCCGTCAAGCATCTGCTCTTCACAGTTAGAGCTCTGGATTAACACGGATCTCACAAACACGGACTAGACTAGCCTCATTTGTAAAGCCCACTTCCTGGGGAGAGTATTTCCACAGCCTGAATCCACAGCCCACTGATATTCTCCAGCACCAACCGGTCCATCTGCCATTTCCACCGATGCTGCTGCCAAGGAACCTGCTTGCTGGAGGGTTCTCAGACACCAGGACAAAGAGGACGGCCCCTGCCAGAGTTCAAATGATTGCCACCTTCCCCTTTCCCCAGGCCAGCAGCCTTCCAGCAGGAGGTTGTGACAAAGCACCGTGGCCCGGCTCACACTCACATTCAACGAGGAACATGAAGCAGATGATTCCCATGACTGCAATGATGATCCCAGGCACGATGAAAGACAGGCCCCAGGCGGACGAAACCCACACTCCAGCAATCAGGGATCCCAGGATGTTCCCTACAGAGGTGTGGGAATTCCAGATGCCCATGATCAGACCTCTCCTGATGAAGGACAAGAGGGAAACCATTAGTAGAGCATTTCTGCAGAGCTTGCTAGTTGTGATCATTTATTGGGATAGACTCTAGTGGATATGAGACTCTTCCCTGCAGGCCCTTAATTTCCAGCCATTCCCTCCACACGCAGGCCCTATACCGCAGAAGCTAAGAAAGGCTCAAAGTACTGTGCGCTCTAAGCTGTGCACATGTGAGCGCGCACACAGGTCCTAAACTCCACGCACACGGCGAAACACCGCATGCACAAAAATTTGCACAGAAGCACAAAAATTTGCACAGAAGAAATTTTTTGCACACACGGCCTGTCAAAAATTAGAGGGAACATCGCTCAACAGGGTTCCCAGCTCAGCTGATGTGGGCAAATGGGTACGCAAGGACCAGGGCACACTCTCTCCTGTTCCAATCAGCAATGCCAATTTGGGGGGGAAGCAGAGGGGATTTGGCCAGTGGGTGGGAACATGGCAGGGTCCAGTAAGAAGTACTGTGTACCAAAGAATGGGCCAACCTAACCCAAGAGGGGACATGACAACGCCATTGCTGTCTATCCTCCTCTTAGAAGAAATGGCCCACAAATTTGGAAACTGAGTCTCGCTCACGTTTTCCCACGGTAAGGGCATGCATTACTGATGTGACTGTGTGCAGCCCCCTCTATTGCTTGAAATAGACAATAATAAGGCCAGGCATTTGTAACCAGCAATTTCACTCTGGGTAGCACCATTTGTATTTACCGCGAGGGCCCAAACCCATCAGAGCTTAGCAACAGAGATACAGTTAGCAAAGTAGTAATCAAGGAAAAGCCAAAACCAGGGGACACGAGCAAGCCAGAAGAGACAGTCACAGCGAAGGTCTTTCGGCTGTAAAATCAGAGAGAGGCAAAGATCCAGGAAGGCTGCTACAGGCGGCAGTATCGGCAAAGGAGAAGCATGAACAATGGTGTGACTGTGAAGCAACGTCCGAGGCCTACGAGCAGAGGAGAGCTGGGCTGCTTTGAGTCCATGGAGTTTTCAAAACAAGGAGGGATACCTCAGAAGGGGCTCCCACACAAAGCAGAAAGTGTTTAAGGACGGGCTCCTGTTCTGTATGTGCGGAAGAGGGATGTTGTATTCTGCAGCGGCTGGAATCTGGACTGTTAAGGAAGGGCACTGAAGCAGTCAAGGGAGAGGAAATTAAGGCCTGGATGAGGACTGCAGCAGTGAACACAAGCAGGGAGGAAGACATGCAGATTTACAGCCACAGAAACAGGGAAGGAGGAAGATTCTCCAAATCCTAAGTTATGGCCAGTGAGGACAAGGCAGGGGCTGGCCCTGTGGGGAGCGATGGCAGAGACAGGCTCCCACATGACCAGTTTGCAGGGTGTGTGCTCAACACCCCATCTGACCATAACAGAGGGCCCGGAGGTGCAACACATGTGATCACTAGTTGCTGACATAAAACAGGGTAGCGATGGCTTATCAAGGCATCGCTGGGTAAACAACCATTCTTCTCAGCACGGGGGATTTACCAAGGCAGGCCCGGCATGCTGAAACACCTCAGTAACTCTGCCCCAAAGCACTGACGGGCAGCTGTGCGAGTGGAAGGAACACAGGGAGACACGCAGCGTGCACAGAGCTTACATCGGCAGATGGCTCAGGGTAGTTGCCTCTTTAATGGTGCTACAATCCTCAGCATTTTAGGGTCTCCCCTAAAAAAAAAACAGCTGTATTGTAGGACCTTGTGCGAGTTTCAGGCCAGGCCTTGACATGGTCACTCTGATCATAAACCGAAGTTAATCCAGAGGTTTCTGTGCCGGGTGTCGTTTCCTGCCCCTGCCAGCGTGTGAATCAGGCACTTCCTCAAGCGATGGGATTAAGCAACAAACACTTGAGAGAAGCCACAACAAAAAAACCTGAGAGATGAAGAAACAGACTCACTTCCCCTTTCCGAACCAGTTCCCAATGCACGTCACCACAGCTGGCCAGCCAGTTGTCTGCGCCAAACCATTGCAGATCTAGCGGGGAGAGAGCAGGTGTGTCAAGGAGCCATGCAACAGGATCACAATGTCAGACTGTGCTATTCCCCGTCCCCGGAAAGTTTAGTCCTCCTCGAGGACAGAGGTGTTCTCATTAGCACATCACCCATACCCACCACCCGAATCAGAAAGAGAGTTGTGCTTTACACCCGGACCATGCTCAGGCCATTCACTCCAGCCAGCCTCCCCACCAAAGGAGAAACTTGGTCTGAGGCGTCTCAAAATAATGCTACCTGACCATTTCTTCTGGATTTCAGGGTTACCACTGGTTACGGAGGTAAACGTAGACCTAATTCAGTACAGGAGCAGGGTGACAAGCTGAACAGTTTGAAATCATGCCTCAGTACCAGGCAATTCTGGCGATACACAGGAAAGAAAGAAATCCCTCTCCCTGCAAAGGGGAAAGGAAGTCATTCTCGAGCCAGAGGTGAGACTCATCAGCGCAGATGCTGTTGAGTAGACAGTCTCCCTTCCAAAGCAGTGCCTACATCCTATGGGGTTACTGGTGTCACGCTACCATTGCTCCTCTAGGGGAAAGGCAGTGCATTTTCCATGGCCCGCTAGTCCAATTTCTCCCAAACCCTGGCTGCTCGGGGAGTCGAGTACGCAGTCGCTCTGAAGGGCTGGTGCCTAAGTTAAAGGCATGCCAGTCCCACCCTCTCAATGGCAGGGAAGGCCAAGGAGTAAGGCAGGTACTACCCTATCCAGGAAAGGGAATTATGCAGCAGCTACAAGGACATTCATGGAGCTACCATAGGATGTAGGCCTCCATCCAAGTAAGCATTTCACTGCAGAGGGACTCGACCCCCACTAGCTCCTGTTGTCTCCACAGATCTCTGCTTGTAGTGGAAGAGGATGTTTCCTTCACTAAAGGGAAATGCTGCAGTGCTCTTTGGAAAACACCGGGCCCTGATGCCAAAACGGACAGGCCAAAACCAGAAGCCTAAAGTTCGGATCCCAAGTACACATTTTGATTCCTAATCAAAATGGCGGATTTTCAAACATGCTGAGCACCCAACAGCTTCCTGGTAATTCAGCACTTCGGACAAGTCAGAATGTTTATTCCAAAATCGAAATACAGACTTCACTGATTAACTTTAGGTTCCTGCTTTTATAAACTGTGGCCTTAACCCTCAGAACCCCGCACCCCATGCAGTGGGTGTGCAGAAGCAGGGAGCTCGTCACGTGCCCACGATCATGCAGTGAGTCAATGAGAAAGCTGGGATTAGAACTCCTAATCCCTGACTCCAAGATCAGTCCAATAGCGCCACCCTTGTGCCCAGCGCTGACTATTCCAGTACATCTGGCATGCTGAAAGCTGGTATTTTTAACCTACTGAACCATTTTACATGCATTATGAATGTAAGCAATTGCTGTACCCCACCTGGAGGCTGGGAATTCCTGCACTGCCCAGCATGGCTTTCTTAGGCATTCGGTGATATTTCTGTCTGAAAGTCATTCCTGGAGCTGAACTTTCAATTGAAGTTGCCCTGTTTCAATACCACAGCGTTTTCCAACTGTCCCCACCACCTAGGGAGTGAGGAGAGCCTTGGATCTAAGGCATGAGATTATTGAGAAGATTCTCAGCCTGCCACTAACTTGCTGTGTAACCTTGGCCAAGTCCCTTCTCTCTGTTTTCCATTTGTAAAATGGGGTTAATAAACCCGACCCACTTCATAGGGAGGCTGAGAGGCTAAACTTGTTTAAATGTAGAAGGTGCATCAAGTCATGCTCAGCATCCCGGTCACTCCTGTAAATAAAACCAGAACCACCCAAGACATAGAATATCAGGATTGGAAGGGACCTCAGGAGGTCATCTAGTCCAACCCCCTGCTCACAGCAGGACCAATCCCCAGTTAAATCATCAGACAGAGTTTTGCCCCATATCCCTAAATGGCCCCTTCAAGGATTGAGCTCATAACCATGGGTTTAAGCAGGCCTATGCTCAAACCACTGAGTTACCCCTCCCACCCCCTTGAAAATAGATATCTGAAAGCACTGGAAGTAGGAGATGGGAGAGGGGTGGGTGGAGTCTCTGCACTTAGAAAGGGGCCTGTGTTTGACATGCAAGATCCTGACCCTGACCCAGCCCATATGACCCAGCCTAAAAACATCCACTTCGGAAGCGTCGACATGTCAAAACACAAAATGTGAGGCATACACAAATGAGGCCTTTAACCCAGGCAGCTGCCCTCTGGATTCCAAATCTGCAATTAAGGTCTGCTCTGCTGGTTGGGAGTTCATCCTTTAATAGGCAGTAATAGCCAGGGCCCCACCCCTAGCCAGCTCATTGCAAAATGCATCCCTGGCATTCATCGAATCAGGGTTGGAAGAGACCTCAGGAGATCATCTAGTCCAACCCCCTGCTCAAAGCAGGACCAATCCCCAAGTAAATCATCCAACAGAGTTTTGCCCCGTATCCCTAAATGGCCCCCTCAAGGATTGAACTCACAACTCTGGGTTTAGCAGGCCTATGCTCAAACCACTGAGTTTGGCAGAACAGAATCCCTCCTGACAGCAGCAGCTTTGCAGAAATTGGAGGCGCTTCACCCAAGCCCTGGAAGTCAAGGTTTCTCCATTGGGAGGGACGGCGCCCCAGCCTGCAGCTGGGATACGTCTGAGAGTCAAGTTTCGACGCACCCCACGTCAAGGTGGCAGGTCTGACGGCATATTTCTTATCAGAGAAACTGGAGCAGGGAGCTGGAACAGGAACCTGCAATTACAGGTTCAGGAAATGTGGCTGTTGCCAGTAAGTTACATTTCATCAGCATTTGTGCTAATTGCCTCTGGTACAGGCTGCCGGGTGAAACAGAGATTTGCAGCGATGCATCTGGGACATCAGTGTTCAGAAATATTCGTATTTCCTGCTACTTGCTCTCCACTAGCAATAGAGAGGGCCGGTGGGTCAGGGAGATTTCCCTGCACTCCTGTAACGTAGCACACCTAGGGAACGTTTACAGGTTGTTTTCTGTTAATAGGGCCCCTCCGTTTCCTGTTCCTACATGAGCAGCAATGAGAGCGCTTGGCACAGAGCGGTCTGAGGTGTGCACCGTCGGGACCCCAGATGAAGCGCCTGAGATAACTCTGTTCAGAAGAATGTTGCTATTTAGCTTTTGGTTTCTTCCAGTGGTTCACGGCAAGAGGGCTCGAGGAGGGAATCTCAAGAACAGGGACAACTATTTTTTCCTCCAGGCCCTATCAGCTCGCACAGAGTATCTGTGCGGCTTGCTCTGGATGAAATCAGAGCGGAGGAGATGAACATCTGAAGTAGAAGCAGCCTTGGTGCTGCTCTGTAGCCTGGGTCTCCCTCAGGGAACACAGTCTGCCAGTTCCAGTCACTTGCTAGTTTCCCCATACTGGTCATTCTGCTCCAGCCGGGCTGCGGTACGTTCGGGAGTATTTCAACCCTCCCGTTTCTTAAAATGTCCTTGGAAGTGCCCGGTTCTTGCTAGCACTTTGGAACAACCCCACTAGAGAGAGCTCCCGGAAAATCCACTGCAGGCATCACACCGACTCAGGACACCACGGAAAGTTTCTGCACGCTTAGGCGGATACCTGGCCATGCCAAGTGGATCTGTTACCTTGCTTGTTCTTTCTTTCTGGGGGGGCGGGACAGAACAGGTTTGTGGTTTGGCTTTGCCTTCCTGGCTCTCTGGGCGGGCCTGAGGAACTCAACCCCAACCTGGTTTAAGAGCAGGTTAGACAAACACCTGGAATGGTCTAGGTAAAACTTAGTCTTGCTGTGAGTGCAGGGGACTGTACTGGACGTCCTCTTGAGGTTGCTGAAAGTCCTATGATCACATCAAAGGCTGAAGAAGCAAGTACTGAAAAGAACCCATCAGTCAGGACAAAGAGAAACTCCTGAAATTACTGAGAGACTCACGCAATAGCCTTCACTCCAAAGGCTGCTGAGGATTCCCCTCAGGAAACTCAGCCTGTTTTAATGACCACACATTAGGCTGCTCCCATTAAGCCAGGACATTTAATTACCTCTTTGCTGATGCACAGATTTAAGGCCATGATAAATTATTCTGCACTCTGACACAATGCACACCAGAGCTTCCCTCCAGTAGTTCCTGCACTGAGCCCCAGCACTGGTGGCTGAGTTAGCACATCGCTTTTAGCAGAAAGTCTGATAGGGTTTAAAGAGTCCAAGCAGCTGAGAAGCACCATGTACCTGCAGAAACTCCAGGCTTGCTGACTGCACACAGACTCTTCCAAGATACCCAACTCCCTGCTCTGCACAAATTTCCACAGCAGTTAAATCCAGCCAATAGACTGCACCCAACATTGTGGTGAATTAAGCATTTCAGACCAGACAGTAGGTGAAGGCCAGGGACTCCTTACCTGTATGATGATGTAGTACCAGAGAACATGGATTTGCCAGAAGTAGGCCAGGCCGAACAGGGAAGTGAACAATCCACTCACCACCATTCCTGCTGACAGGAAATAGCGCAGTGGAAGGCGCTCACCGAAGATACCGCTGCACAGAGGAGGGGAAAGAGTATTAACAGCCACCCACATGCACACTGCCAGCTCAACAATACTTTATGCAAGGCTTGGTGTCTTACCTCTGGGAACTAGGGGCTAGGACATGCTTATGGAAGGTGACAGCCTTCAGAGAATCTCAGAGTTGGAAGGGACCTCAGGAGGTCATCTAGTCCAACCCCCTGCTCAAAACTGGACCAATCCCTATCTTCACCCCACATCCCTAAATGGCCCCCTCAACGATTGAGCTCACAACCCTGGGTTTAGCAGGCCAACGATCAAACCACTGAGCTATCCTTCCCCCACCTTCACAGCACTGTGAAATGCGAGGCCTATCTCTGCATGCAGCAAGGCTGAGGGGGCTGTCTGAACTCCAGGGGCACAGAGCTACTTTCCTTCCAAGCAGGAACAAAACCCAAAATGTCACCCTGATCCTCTCACCCCAAGCAGAAAGGGCCTTCTATCTCCCCACCACGGTGCCTTCCTAATGTTCAGCTCTTCGACTCCCGCTTCCCGCTCAATGGCTCTGGTTGTCTCGGTGCAGAGTGCTGAAGTGACATCTCGCAGGATTTAGGCCACGTTATCACTTACGTGCCATGCCGGCGGAGGCCAGGTGCCATGTCACCAAGGCAATGCAGCATCCCCAGGACAGACCTAGTATGTGGTCTCCTCCCAGCTGCACCCAGGAGCCCACCCCATCATCCCACATCAACACAGAAACCAACCTGACCTCTCAAACAGGCTGGACACATTTCAGATACAAATCCCTGCAACTGCCATCACAAACAACAAACTGATAAGAAACCCGCTAAAGTGTCCACAGCCTGGAGCACCCGTGATGGATGTTATTTACCAATCTGGAGCGCAAGTCATTCCTTATCCCCACCGGGTCATTTTCCGGGGCAGGGGAAGGGCAAACGCCACCCAGATTCACCATCATAACCCAACAGCAAGCTCCAATAAAGGGAAAACTCTGCATTCTAGGAACAGAACAAGGTGGCTGAAGTTCCAAACTAGGGTCACGCCGATTGCACTGCCAGCAATAGCCTGAGTTGAAGGGAAAAGGAAGGGTCTATACAGACCAGCTTGGAATCACTGGGCTGAAACAGGCAAGAGAAATGGGGAATCGATTTATTCTCAGTGCCGGGAGGCCAGTTCAAAGTTTGTCTTCCCTTCCTCTTGCTTGGCAAGAGACGTGACCCGCGGGCACTTGGTGCTGTAGCTTTCTGCCAGGGTCTAGCTCCCTAAGGGATGTTCCATTTTGTAACAACCAGGCATTGGCATTACATAGCACCGTTCACCCAACACATCCCAGAATGGTTTACAACAGATTCATGCACCACTGAAATGCAGCCACTTCTGGGGTGCAAGGTGGCAGCCTTTGGCTATGGCTATGCTACACGTCCTGTCCTTCTGAGGCTCCCAGGGGCATGTAGGGAGCCAGAATCAGATGGTCTGGCCCAGCTTTTGTCGAAGACACCATGTCATGGAGCCAGGCAAAGATACTGTCTTGATGCAAGAGCCACTACACCTGTTGGCAGCTATACAGTCGGGAAGCTCTCATGGGGTCTGTGGAATGGAGGTGACCCCAACAGGAAGCAGGGAGGCATCTGGGGGAGGATTTGAGATGCAACCGTCTCCTCCCCACATGCTGATGGTGTTCTGAAGTCCGTACCTGATAAACATTCCAATGGCATAGGCAACCAAGAAGGCATTGTCCAGGGCACCAAAGAGCTCTTTGTAGTTAGGCTGATCTGGAAAACAGGGGACAAGGCAGGCAAAAGCCAGCATGTTAAAGAGCAACAGGTTGGTATAGCAGGACTCCCTACTACAGTCTCTGCCCACCCTCCCCACTTGAGTACCGCGGGAATGCTTCACGACCTGGAAGGTGGGCTTGTGGCTAGCTATATTTTCTGGGTGTAGGCCTATATTTTGGAGAAGCCCTGCATCTCAGCAAGGCTCAGAGACTCTCCGAGCTGAATTGCCGAGTGAGTGCCTCATTCGCTGCTCCGGGGATCCGATTTTTAAGAGCAGATCAGCACCTTGAGTATTTAAACATTGATTCACTGTTCTTTACCCCACGAAAAATGAAGTACGGAGAGCAAATGGGACAATGCAGCAGAGCTGGGATTTGAACTCACTTCTTTGCTTCCTGAACTCATTCCTCCAGGCCAGTGAACCTCAACCAATGCAACATGGAAGGCCTGGTGCATTGACTACGGTTCTTACAATCTAAAGCACAGAGGCTGTCACTCCCACACTCAGAATCATAGAATATCAGGGTTGGAAGGGACCTCAGGAGGTCATCTAGTCCAACCGCCTGCTCAAAGCAGGACCAATCCCCAACTAAATCATCCCAGCCAGGGCATTGTCGAGCCTGACCTTAAAAACCTCTAAGGAAGGAGATTCTACCACCTCCCTAGGTAACCCATTCCAGTGCTTCACCACCCTCCTAGTGAAAAAGTTTTTCCTAATATCCAACCTAAACCTCCCCCACTGCAACTT
Source organism: Dermatemys mawii (assembly GCA_007922305.1). Taxonomy (NCBI): domain Eukaryota; kingdom Metazoa; phylum Chordata; order Testudines; family Dermatemydidae; genus Dermatemys; species Dermatemys mawii. Next base: position 9,310,170 of record ML677397.1, on the reverse strand, counting down.
GAGACCATTACTCCTTGTTCTGTCATCTGGTATCACTGAGAACAATCTAGATCTACCCCCTTTCAGGTAGTTGAAAGCAGCTATCAAATCTCCCCTCAGTCTTTTCTGTAGACTAAACAACCCCAGTTCCCTCAGCCTCTCCTCATAAGTCATGTGCTCCAGCGCCCTGATCATTTTTGTTGCCCTCCTCTGGATTCTCTCCAATTTTTCCACATCTTTCTTGTAGAGCGGGCCCCAAAACTGGGCACAGTACTCCAGATGAGGCCTCACCCATGTCGAATAGAGAGGCACGCCTCCTGACTCTTCAAGGGGAAGTCTTTTCCGTCAACCTCTCGGCATGCACCAACCACTCCATTCCACTGGCTTTGCGCTGTACGCATGGTGATGCTTTTTATGCTCTTTTATAGTAAAATTGTAAGGGAGTTTCAAAAACGTTAGGAGCACCAGCCTGAAAAGGTCGAGGAGCGTGGTTCTAGGCCACGCTAAGCCACACTGCTTTCAGAAACGATGCCTTCTCCGAATAGTAGAACGCCCCACTATAAGGCCAGTTCTGGCGGCTTCTATTACATGCCTATTTTCCACTACGCACCTGCCCTTTGTACCTGAGACATGGGGCAAAAGCACACCGGGCACTGCTCAGCTGGTTAATGGCCTCCAACTGGCTCTGATTAGCAACTGCCAAACCCAGGAGCTCTGGGAACCGACCCTCAGCTAACGCACTAATGAGACTCGTAAGTACGTTGTAAACACATTAAGGCTCCTGAGTAAGGTCATTAATCATGCTACAAATCTATTTGCCAGAGCGCTGCCAATTCGTAATATTTGAGCAGACCTCCTGGGGTCACAGTCTTGGGCGGAAGCACCTGCGGGCTCAGTCATGGGGCAGAAGGGGCCGGGGCCCCAACAGGCCATGCAGAGGCCCTGGAAATTGCTGGCCCCAAGGGCTACCTAAGCAGTGTTCCTACAAAGCCAGGGCCGCAGCAGCAGCATGGGGAGTGAAGCAGAGGGACATGGACAGGCTAGGGGGAGATAATGAGGGCTTCCAGCCAGGCAGTCTGAGCAGTCTCTGTATTTTCTGCCCAGTCTCCCATCCAAACACCTTCCTGGAGACCTTGGGCCAAGTGACCTGAGGCTAGCTCTGGATGCTGAGCTCGGAGGTGAAGCTCTCCTGGCTGCCCCTTGGCACGTGAGGGAAGGGACCTGCGGTCTCCTGCGCTCTTCACAGCTCAGAGCACGGCCGTCCACAGGAGCTGGGTGGGAGGCCCCCGGCACTCAGTCACGAAGCACTTACCAAAGGGAGCCCAGTCACACCATGTGGTGCTGTTGGTGCCATTGGGGGGAATCTGTTCCACAGAAGAGCAGTTGGTGTGCAGCTCACTCTGTGGACCGAACAAGGGAAGAAAAGGCTGAAGAGTTCAGGTCTCCTTCAAAAGGCATCATCTTCACACAAGAAGAGGAGGCAGCTCCTGCTTCTTGTTTCCCTCCAACATACACTGCCCACCCCACAGCCTGTCCCCAGACATCCCTCTCCCACAACGTGTTCTCTCTTTCTCCATGCCCTCTGGTTACCCACTCCCACCAACTAGTGCCTTTTAGGCACTCTTGGTGCCTAGGATGTCTTGGCTGAAGTCTCCCTTTTGATGCTTGGCCACGTTTCAGGCACCAGGAATGGTAGTTAACACCACTGCGTGAAAGTTCGAACCTACAGGACACAGATCCTCCTCCAGGGAAAAGATTCACCACAGTGACTGAGGATCTGAGAAGCGGCCTGAAGTGAAAATCTGGAGAACTCTTCATAGACTATCAGGGTTGGAAGGGCCCTCAGGAAGTCATCTAGTCCAACTCCCTGCTTAAAGCAGGACCAATCCCCAATTAAATCATCCCTGCCCAGGATTTGTCAAACCTGACCTTAAAAACCTCTAAGGAAGGAGATTCTACCACCTCTTTTTCTTGACCCTTAGAGAACTCTACTTCTTGACCCTCACCCAAACATCGCTTAGTAAAGCACACTACAATGAGACACTAATGCACTGGGCTAATGGCTGCAAGCAGCTCACTGCTGGCTGTAGAGGTAATGGCAAGACCAGGCCTTTAGCAGGATGCAGGTACTGGCAGGGCAGGAGGCCTGCAATATCATGAGACAGGTGCATTAACAGTGGGTTGGGGGAGCTGGCCAGAACAGGACTAATTACAGCAGCAGCAATCTCATCTCATCAGCATAGGGCCACACTATATATATAGGGAGATATACCTATCTCATAGAACCAGAAGGCCCTTGAAAGGTCATCAAGTCCACTCCCCTGCCTTCACTAGGCAGGACCAAGTACTGTCCTCTGACAGATTTTTTGCCCCATCTCCCTAAATGGCCTTCTTAACAATTGAACTCACAACCCAGGGTTTAGGAGGCCAATGCTCAAACCACTGAGCTATCTCTCCCTCCTGCTTTGTGCTATGCTCCAGGTACCACACTTACCTTCACAATACTGATGGGCTTGCGAGAGAGGTGGAAACTGGCATAAAACAGGAACGTCAGCACAAGCGTTAGCCCCCGATACCTGAGCGTGGGAAGAACAGGAAAAGGCACAAGTGAGAGAGACCAGGCATTAAAATGGAGAGGAAGTGCCCTCCTTGGCTCCTGGGGCCTTGCTCTAGGAGTCATACCATTAGCACCAGGGTCAGGGTCTGTGCTAGTCACTGCTCTGCCATGTAAGAGCTGGGGACAAGCCTGACCCCTTGGCCCACCATCATGGAGCAAGCAGACTCTATGGACACACAGGCAGGATCCCACCCCCAACCCTGACCCACAAGCTGCGAGGTGGAAGAACTCCACTTCTCATATGGAGAGGTCCAGGGGAGAGTGGCCTGAACAGGGCACTGGCTCCACATGAAGTGGGTCAAATTCGCTTTTCCCCCGATTCCAGAAACCCTCAAGCTGACTGATACACCACTTCTTTCATCACACCCCTAGGGCTGCAGAGGCAAGATACCGGTGGGATTGGGTCACAGAAGATGCCCAGGTGAAAGGGACACAGATGGGCTTCTAGTTCATCCACCCCCCTATGATGTTAGGTGGAGCGAGTTAGTTCCAGCAATCTCTATACTTCAATTCCCTAACTGGTCCCATCCTAAGCGATTCTTCTGACTCTGTGTGAGACGTTCTCACATCCATTTGCAGAAAGCCTTTGATATTTAGCAGTGGAAATTCCTTCCACCACACAAATGCCTTTTTCCTTCTCCCATACATTTCGGTTCAGCATTTCATGAACTATAAACCGTCCAGTCACCATTCCCCTTCCCGCACTCCTCAGGGAAGTGTTGGCAGCCTTCCTAGATGATAACGGATGACAACACCTGGCTCAAAACGCCACGGTGGCGGCAGACATTGGGCTGAGAGGGCCTGGAGCTGCAAGAGGAGCTGTAAAATTGACGGTTAATGGCGGGGTAGGGAACATGCCTGTGGAGGGGCGGGAAGAGAGAGAAGAACTGCCTGGATTCAGCATATGGCCCCAGTGATCCATTTCTCCCTCCCATGGGGACACCACATGTTCATAGACTATCAGGGTTGGAAGGGACCTCAGGGGGTCATCTAGTCCAACCCCCTGCTCAAAGCAGGACCAGCCCCAGTTAAATCATCCCAGCCAGGGCTTTGTCAAGCCAGTACTCCGCCAACTTCCAGGGGTGGGAAAAGAGGAGTACCCCATCCTCTTACACCTCCCCAGAGCCAGCAGTCCACACTTCTGAGAGAAAACAGCCTTCTCCTGCTGCCAGCTAATAGAGCTAGTCCAGTAATCAGGCAATAGAAATCTAAACTGCAGAAGGCCCAAGATTCAAAGCGCTCTCATGATGCATCGTGAGCGACTGTTATAGTATCTATATAATTTGCTTTTATTTTTTCCTCTCTGACTTTAAAACAAAAAAACCCACACGTGCACACACACACACACACACACACACACACACACAATGTTAAATCAAAACCTGCATTTAAAGAACATTCAGGTTACAGAGTAAAGCGCTCAAACACTAGGAAATGCAAGATTTACTGTTGCCCCAGCAACCTTAGTTTGGTGCCCTTGTGCATATGCACTAAGATAGTCTTCAGTTCCACGATTATATGCCATTTTTTTCCCACAGGCCCCTGCCTCATTCAGTGAGGATGGATGCACAAGAGAATGAAATTAAGGTTACGCGAACAACTGACAATCAGGTGTTTCCTACCTTTCGAGTGCTTGATGTAGTAACCTAAATAGCTTTGAACAGGTTTTGTCTGTGTGCCTTTGGTTTTCGCCTGTAAATAAATATCTGTATTTCAGTAGCACCCAAAGGCCATTGGGATCAGGGCCCCGTTGTGCTGGATGCTGTCCAAACACAGAAAGACAATCTCGGCCCTGAAGGCTCACAACATAAAAGGCACAGCAAGAGAAGCGAAGTGAAGAGAAGAGAAGGGGGGGGGCAGAATTGAAGATGCGAGCAAGCAAAAGAACCTGGTGAAAAAGTCATCCCGTCAGATGGGTGGTATTTCAGGGAGGATAAAGCTAGGGAACACAGACAGAAAGGGGAGAGGAACAGTCGCAGCTTGTCACCTAGCTTTGATCATCACTGGGGCCAGGGTGAGTCTGGAGCAACCTGAGAAGGTTGTGATGGACGCTGCTTGGATTTTATCTGGGAGATTCCCCCTACCCTTCCAACCACATGGGACAATGGGAAACAGTCCAGAGGTGGGGAAGAAAGAAGATGACTGGTGGGCAATGAAGCCTGGAAACACTGGCAGAAGGAAGGTGGACATCCATGATGTGATAAGTTATTAGATCAGCTAAGCAGGATGGGGTCAAGTGATGATGGGCCTTAAGAAAGGTGAAGGCAAGAAGCTTGTATGGGATAAAGAGAGGCAGCAGAGGGATGCAGAGGGGGCTGACAGGGTCCAAGCAACAAGCCAAGACAGTGATTTCAGCACCAACAGGGCGTAGGCCTGAGCGGAGCAGGAGTGCAACAATCAGAGAGAGACATGTTGAGGCCTTGACAGGCATCTGACTACGTGGGGAAAGAGGAAAGGCCAGATTGCAGAGCTGTTGTGTAAGGAAGTGGCAAGACTTAAAAGTAGTTTGAATGTGCAGGTCTATGGAGAGGGACTCGTCACAGCTGACACCCGGCTTACAGACCTGCACCATTGGGAGAACAGTAGTTTGCCCAGAGTGCTGAGAATGGAGGCAGAGGAGATGGAGTCTAAAGATGATGAGTGGGTATGAGGCTGGGCCTACACTACAAATGTACTCAGTAGAATGGAGTCATTCTACTGACCAAGCCCCTGAGGCAGACAGGTCTGTATCGAAAGGAGAGCTTCTTGGGGAGGTGCAGTACCTACGCTGACAGGAGAAACTCTTCCATCAGGGTAGGGAGTGTTTTCACTAAGTGCTACAGCGCTGCAAGCGTGAACAAGCCGTGAGACAATGGACTGGATGGGAGGAGAGAGCTCAGCAGCAGAGGGGCAGATTTGAGAATCAAAGACAAAAAACAAAGATGAGGAAGTTAGTTAAAACAGAAATTAAAAAGGTATGGTGCCAAAAGTGAGATCCCTGCAAGTGGCGTGGAAACTTTTGAAAGACACCATAATAGAGGCTCAATTTAAATGTATACCCCAAACTAAAAAAACATAGGAAGAGAACAAAAAAAAGTGCCACCGTGGCTAAACGCTGAAGTAAAAAAAAAAAAAAAGCAGAGAAAGAGGCAAAAAGGCATCCTTTCAAAAGTGGAAGTTAAAGCCTAGTGAGAAAATTAGAAAGAATTTATGCTTCTTTCTAATTTTCTCACTAGGCTTTAACTTCCACTTTTGGCCAACGAAGTGTAAAAATATTCTTAGGAAGGCCAAAAAAGAACGTGCAGAACAGCTTGCTAAAGACTCAAAAAGTAAAGCCAACAAATATTTAAGTACATCAGAAGCCTGGCAAACAACCAATGGGGCCTCTGGATGATCGAGATGCTAAAAAAGCACTCAAGGACGATAAGGCCATTGCAGAGAAACTAAATGAATTATTTGCATCTGTCTTCACGACTGAGGATGTGAGGGTCTGGCTCTGGTCCAAGTAGCCAAGCTTCTCCCAATACTTACCAGATAAGAAGCAGAGTCTCTCCCTAACACACAGGAATCTGGGGAGCCAATGGAATGGAATCAGGCTGTCTGTACTAATGAAACTTTGGCACCTCAAGTCTGACCTCAAGGCATGTTTTCCCAGGTGTGGATGCAGTTCATATACAGGCCTAATGTAAAATGGCACCCTCTGTCCTCAGATATTTGCTCCCTGTGTGCATCAGAATCAAATCTGATTTGAGTGACAAAATACAATTATTTATTGCTTTTTACTTCCTATTGCTCCACAGAGCCAACAGAGCAATAGGGGAGAAAAATCTATTCCTTCTTGTGCATCAACGCAATTGTTTGTGGAGTTTCAGCGTCACACCTACGCAAGCCTCAGAAGGTTGCCCAGCAGTCTCTGAGTGCAGAACTCAGCCTATGGAACCTTTATTGCAGCTAACGCACAAAGAAATCAGTACCCACTTTGATTCCTGGATGCCAGGTTGAATTTGCAGGGCTGGCAGGTAGAAGAGCCGGCTTTAAATTTGTAGATTGAATGCATTTAGCACAGAGCCTGAGGGACAAAGATGGGGCTACCAGATGACATTCTTACTAAGACATGGTGTGACACAGGGGAATATTGGTTCCACCAGGGCAATGGGCAGGGGGAAATACAACCCACTCTCTACGTAGACAGATAGAGACCCAACCACTTGGGAAGAGGACATCTTTTGATATGGTCTCCCGCAGCATTCTTGCCAGCAAGTTAAAGAAGAATGGATTGGATGAATGGACTATAAGGTGGGTAGGAAGCTGGCTAGATTGTTGGGCTCAGTGGATAGTGATCAACAGCTCAGTGTCTAGCTGGCAACCAGTATCTAGCGGAGTACCCCAGGGGTTAGTCCTAGGGCCTGTTTCATTCAACATCTTTATTAATGATCTGGATAATGGGATGAATTGCACCCTAAGCAAGTTCGCAGATGACACTAAGCTGGGGGGAGAGGCAGATATGCTAGACAAACTGGAGGTTTGGGCCAAAACAAATCTGATGAGGTTCAATAAGGACAAGTGCAGAGTCCTGCACGTAGGATGGAAGAATCCCATGCACCGCTACAGACTGGGGACCGACTGGCTAAGCAGCAGTTCTGCAGAAAAGGACCTGGGGGTTATAGTGGATGAGAAGCTGGATGTGAATCAGCAGTGGGACCTTGTTGCCAAGAAGGCCAATGGCATATTGGGCTGTATTAGCAGGAGCACTGCCAGCAGCTCGAGGGACATGATTATTCCTCTCTATTCGGCACTGGTGAGGCCACACCTGGGGTATGGCATCCACTTTTGGTTCCCGCCCCCCACTACAGAAGGGATGTGGACAAATTGGAGAGAGTCCAGCAGAGGGCAACTAAAATGATCAGGAGGCTGGGGTACATGACTTACAAGGAGAGGCTGAGGGAACTGGGATTATTTAGTCTGTAGAAGAAAAGAGTGAGGGGGGGATTTGATAGCAGCCTTCAACTACCGGAAAGGAGGTTCCAAAGAGAATGGATCTAGACTGTTCTCAGTGGTAGCAGATGACAGAACAATGAGTAATGGTCTCAAGTTGCAGTGTGGGAGGTCTAGATTGGACATTAGGAAACACTTTTTCCACTGAAGGTGATGAAGCACTGGAGTGGGTGACCTAAGGAGGTGATGGAATCTCAATCATTAGAGGTTTTTAAGGCCTGGCTTGACAAAGCCCTGGCTGGGATGATTTAGTTGGGGACTGGTCCTGCTTTGAGCAAGGGATTGGACTTGACCTCCTGAGGTCTCTTCCTAACCTAATATTCTATGATCTTGGCATTTTCAAGAAAATGCCATCTCTTTGTTTGTTTTGGGTAGAGATTGTTTGCAGTGGTGTTGTAGCCATATTGGTCCCAGGATATTAAAGAGACAAGGTGGTTGAGGGCAATATCTTTATCTGGACCAACTTCTGTTGGAAGAGAGACAAGCTTCTGGGCTTAGACAGAGCTCTTCTTCAGGTCTAGGGTAGAAATTACAAGACCAGAGGGAACAGGGGTTGGATTTATCCCACATGAATGACAGACCAACTGGTGCCATTTAAAGCCAACAAATTCAGAGGCTGATGCCTTAGTGCAACATTCTGTTTAGAACAGAATATTGGACTAAAGGGACCTCCTGGGCCACCAGGTCCAGTCCCTGTTATGGCAGGCAAACCTGACGTAATCTTGTTCATAAACTGATCAAACTCCATCTTAACACCAGTCAGGTTTCTTGTCCCCTCTTGCTCCTAGTGGGAGGCTGTTCCAGAACTGTACTCCTCCGGAACTGGCTAGAAACCTGCTTCTCATTTCCAGCTTCAATTTATTTCTGGCCAGTTTATTCCCATTTGTTCTTGTACCAAATTGTCCTTCAGCTTCAATAGCTCTTTTTCCTCCTTAGTGTAGCTCTGGATGTATTTATCAAGCACAACCATGCACCTTCTGAGCCTGTGGTTTGCTAGGTTAAACAAGCCACGCTCTTTTAGGGCATGTCTTCACTACCCGCCAAATCGGCGGGTAGTGATCGATCTTTTGGCGATTGATTTATCGCGTCTCATCAAGACGCGATAAATCAATCACCATAGGCGCTCCCGTTGACTCCAGAACTCCAGAGGCTCCAAGAGGCTGGAGTTGATGGGGGAACCTGCTGCCGACCGCTGCTGCTGTAAGGTACACATAGTTGAAGTTGTGTATCTTCGGTCGCCCCCTCCCCCTAGTGTAGACCAGCCCTTAGTCTCCTTTTGTAAGAGAGGGTCACCATTCCCATGAACATCCTCACAGCCCTTCTCTGCACCTGGCCCAGTCTGGAAATTCAGCAGCCGCCGGAACTCTGGTCCCTCCAGCAGCTGTTTATTAGGTGATTCAGACACTCAGGAATTAGAGATGAAGATCTCCTGGATCATCTAGTCCCTCTCCCAATGCAGGAATATTCCCTATGGTACTTGCATTGTCCTCAGTCAAGTTTTACAAGTCCCAAGGAAGAAGAGGCTCATCACTTCCCTGGGGAGACTATTCTACAGAACAATACAGCTATGAACTTGAGGAGGGGAGGGATAGCTCAGTGGTTTGAGTATTGGCCTACTAAACATAGGGGTGTGAGTTCAATCCTTGAGGGGGCCATTTAGGGATCTGGGGTAGAAATCTGTGGGTGAGATTGTGGCCTGCACTGTGCAGGTCAGAGTAGATAACCTTCTGACCTTAATGTCTACGAATGAATCTGTCAGTCAGGGAGATTTTTCCCAACACTTAGACCCACACCACATTTACCACACTTCCAAACTCACCCCCAGGGTCAGAATGTAGCAAGTGGACTAGTTCTATTCAAATGCCATTCATGACCCCAGAGTAGGTATGGACTTCTTTCTAAAAATAATCAATCATTAAGTAGTCAAAAGCTGACTTTAAAACCCATCTTTAGGCTTCAGCATGTGTGATGAAGAGGCAGGTCACCTATTCTATTCCTGCTCATTCACTAAGTTCTAGCAACCAAAAAAAGCAATCAAGTTTTTCCAGGAAGATTTGTACTTTCCAAATTCCCAGTGCCTATCACTCATGGCACCATTAGCCTCTTGAAGAAAAAAAATGTACTACTGGGGACAGGAGTTAGGACTATGGGAATACAGGACGTTAAGTGATCCTGGAAGCAATTTCCTTCCTGGAAAGGCAATAGAGGTTGCTTTCCTCCACATTTCTGACATCTCTCTAGTTTTCCACAAACTATAATTATCCCTGATTCAGTGAGTTCATTAGTTAGTTCCCTTGCACACTAAGACTCATGCAATTCAGGTCACCTGATGACCTGTATGGGCTCTATGACCAAGCTTAAGAGCAGACATTTTGGAAACAAGTTATTTTGGCAGGAGCGTCTTTCTTTACCAAAAGATTATTTATACATCCAAAAATCTCAACAATAAAGACAGGGGGAAAAGTTCAGACTGTCATTTTGGAGTCATGAGTTTCACCCCCAACCCTTTCTCGGGTGTTAGATAGGCCAATGTTCTCCCCTCACTGTGCCTCCACCCTTCTGGCAACAGTCACTTGTTTCACTAGCCTTAACTTTTTTCCATAAGCCTTAATGTCCACGTGTTTCACGTGGACATTAAGTGGACATGGAAAGTGGACATGGAAAGTGGAGAAGTGGACATGGAAAGTGTGGACATGAAGTGGACATGGAAAGCCATAGATAAGTTGCAGTTTAATAGGAGCCAATGTACAAGGAGAAGGAGCTCTCAGAAAAGGGGCACATTTTTTATTTATTTTTTAACAGTGAGAGTAACTAACGGCTGGAACAACCTACCAAAGGCTGCGGTGGATTCTCTGCCACTAGTGGGTTTTTGTGGGTTTTTTTGAAAAATCAAGTTGGAATATTTTTCTAAAAGATGTGTTTTGTTCAACCACAGCTATTGGACTCCTAACAGGAATTAATTCAGGGAAGTTCTTAACACAGACCACAGAAGGTCAGACATCAGGGGTGGGCAAACTTCGGCCCGCGGGACCGTCCTGCCTGGTCCCTGAACTCCCGGCTGGGAAGGCTGCTCCTGGCCCCTCCTGCCCTTCCCTGGAGCCATGCCGCCGTGTGGCATGCATTCTGGGGACTAGACTGAGCACTCCTTTGGGGCAGCCTGGCAGGCTCCAACCGGGTCGTGTGGCTGCCAAACACACCACTCTGAGGGGGCATGGTAAGGGGGCCAGGGCCTGGGATTTGGATAAGGAGCAGGGAGTCCTGGGGGGTTGTCAGGGGACAGGGAGTGGGAGTCCTGGGAATATTTCAGGAGGCGGGGGTGTGGCTAGGGGTCAGGGCAGTCAGGGGACAAAGGAGTGGGAGGGGTTGGATGGGTCAGAGTTTATGAGGGGGGCAGGAGGTGGGAGGAGGTCAGAGAGTGGGTGGGGCCAGGCTGTTTGGGGAGCCCTCCATATAATTTTGCGACCCCAATGTGGCCTTTGGGACAAAAAAATTTGCTCACCCCTGGACTAGATGCTCAACACTGATCACTTCTGGCCTTAACAATCTCTGAACTATCAGGAAGCACAGTTTAGAAATTTAAGTAGCTACTCAAAGTTATGTGTAAATGCAGCAGAAACCTGCAAGAAAATCCTAGCTTTTGATGGTGGTTCATGTGTCAGCTGTTTATCTGGAGCAGATTCCATTAAAATTAGCATATTTCCATTTCAATATTTCCTTCAGATAAAGCAACTGAACCACAGAATGACTAAGTATGTTTCCAGTGTCACATGGGAGAAGCAGTGGAATTACTGCCTCCCTATAAGTTTGTTCCACTCAAGCCCTGCTGTGTGCACTGTATGCAGAGAAACAGGCAGGACAGGGAAGGAAAGAGTCAGAGAATATTTCCCTCTCCCAGGACCCGGCACTTAAGTGTGATGCGGGAAGGATGATCAAGAATCAGCACCCTAGTCCACAGGGGTCACACTCAGGCCAGCTGGACCTTGCCCGGGCTATAATTTTGCACACGGAAAAAGGGAATTTCCCTAATCTGATCAGATGGAGGTAGAGGTGGAAGGGAGGAGTGCAGGGAGGTTTAGATCAATGACATAACTTGTCATTGTAGCTTCATCCCAAAACCGATGGCATGGAAAATACCTCGTTTGCAGAATCGCCTAACGTTCTACTTTTCCGCTTCCCTAGACAAGATCTCATTCAATTACACATTTTGTCTTTGCTCTGAGATGAGCAAGAATCCTTCTGATCCCCCCACTCAACCTTGAGAAGAGCTCGATCTTCGTTCAAAAGAATTCTTTGGTTTGGTTACTTTGGTCTATTCAAATGCTGGTCACTGTGCCTTCCACTTCAGGCCTGGAGAGTCGGCAATTCAGACGGAGATATCTGTGATTACTGGTGACCAGTACGGACGAGAGCTTTCACATTTACTACAGGAAGGAGAAGACTGAAAAAAATGCAATGACTTATCCAGCTTTACGTATTCTTGATGGGCATAAGAGCCTGGCTGGTCTCATCACTCCCCTTGTAACTTCCAAATGAAGTTTACATTCACACACTGAAGCGAAAGTGTTTCTGGCATCCAAACACACTTTCAGGTATGTTATATGCCTATAAAATCATTCAAAACGATTGAAGAAATTCAAAAAGTGAAAAAAACAAACAAACAAAGATCCAGCAAAACAAGCAAAACCCACCATTGTCTGGCATTTTGTCTCCTAGAAAAAGTCTGTTAATAAGACGAGGAAGATTTGTGGCACCTTAGAGACTAACCAGTTTATCTCAGCATAAGCTTTCGTGGGCTACAGCCCACTTCACAACCCTGAATGTATTGGATACTGCAAAAGATCAGACATGCTAGAAGACAAGCAGGTCTCAGGCTGCCTTAGGGGTGATGTCGGTGTAAGATCCTTACTTAATAGAGTCTTGGCCCAACTGTGAGTCTGGTTAGGGTAACAGTCCCCATAAAAGAAGTGAACATTTGCCAACAGTTCTCAGTATATTTCCCCTGATACCCCACTTATGCACAGTCTGAGTATCTAAGACAGGCCTGCACAACATGCAGCCCGGGGGCCACATGCGGCCCGCACGGGCTCACTGTGCGGCCCGAGGGGGGTGAGTAGGGGCGGGGCAAGCCAAGCGTTGGGGTGGGGGGAAGTGGATGGGGGTGGGGCGAGGGAGGGGCTTTATGGTCAGCAGCTGTTTTTTTTGCAGTAATATGGCCCTCGCTGCTTTCTGAGTTGTGCAGGCCTGGGCTAAGATACTGCTCTGTGGTGTAGGCAGGTACGTACTGATGACTCCATTTTCAGAGGTACCAGCAGCTCCTGTTGACTTTGGTGGAATTTGTGGGTGCTTCGCATAGACCAGGGGTTCTCAAACTGGGGGTTGGGACCCCTCAGGGGGTTGCAAGGTGATTACATGAGGGGGTCGCGAGCGGTCAGCCTCTACCCCAAACCCCGCTTTGCCTCCAGCATTTATAATGGTGTTAAATATATATAAACAAGTGCTTTTAATGCATTACGGGGGTCGCGCTCAGAGGCTGGCTGTGGTCTCCAGTAAAAACATTTGAGAGCAACTGGCATAGCCGAAGATAAGGCCTTTATGTGGGGCCGAGGGAGGTGGGAAGAGATAAGAAACTAGGGCCCTGCTCTAGCCAATCACAGACATGATTTCAGCTTTAAACAGCGGAGTCCACTCGCTCTGGCTCCCCACCCCCAACATCCTCTTAGCAACTGATTCAGCATTTAGGTCCCACAACGCTGTCACTGGAACAGCTGCCCCGCGCAGAATGGCTAGAGACAAAACTGGCGTGAAGACGACTGTATTGTGGGGAGAAGGGAGAGAAGATGGTGGGTCTGAGAGGCTCCTCAAGGCTCAGTGTCTCAGGCAGGATTATCTATTCCCTCATTAGCAGAGATACCAGTGAAAACAATCGAGATGACGGGTGAACCCATCTAGCGGATTTCACAAGGCACACAAAGCAGGGCAACGCAGTGGGCCGTTAGTAATGGATAAGGGACTCCCTAGGCAGGTGAGTTCTGAACGAACAGCACCATGTCCTCATACCTTTCAGGGGCTCTCCTGGATCAGAGTGTGGCAAGGGTCTTGTGCTCTGTACTGAACAGGAAATTTCATCTCAAGGGGGCCGTTTTCTGGCAGCAGGAGGCAGTGAAAAGCGACGTCCTCCTCTCATTTGTTTGAGAAGAGCCAGAGAGAGGAATGGGAGCAAGAAGTCAGGAATAAGCGTTAGAGCTGCCAAAGCAGTGCCCCGTAGCAGCTAGTCACCAGACTGTGCTTCTAAGTGCTGATCAGATCAGTGTTGCAGTACACATTGATGAGTCTATATGTGTAAGATCAGCTACAGATGTGTCACTAGTGCAGGGGTGGGCAAACTTTGTGGCCTCAGGGCCACATCGGGGTTGCAAAATTGTATGGGGGGACCAGGTAGGGAAGGCTGTGCCTCCCCAAACAGCCTGGCTATGCCCCCTAGCCACCCCTTCCCACTTCCTGCCCCCGACTGCCCTGCTCAGAACCACTGACCTATCCAAACCGCCCCCCTGCTCTTTGTTCCCTGACCGCCCCCTATAGACCCCCACACTCCTAACCACCCCCCAGAACCCCACCTCCTCCGTCCCCTGACTGCCCTGACCCCTAACCACCACCCCTGCTCCCGACAAATCCCAGAACCTCTGCCCCATCCAACTGTCTCCTGCTCCCTGTCCCGTGACTGCCCCCTGGGACTTCCTGCCCCTTATCCAACCCCCACAACCTTCTTATCATGCTGCTTACAGCAGCGTGTCTGGCAGCCACATAGAGCCAGACATGCTGCCCCACAGGAACGTGCCGCCCTGCTCACCACAGCATTGCCTGCACAGCAGTGTGGCTGCGGGGGAGGGGGAACAGCAGGGGAGGGGCCGGGAGTAGCCTCACCGGCTGGGAGCTCAGGGGCCAGGCAGGATGGTCCGGCGGGCTGGATGTGGCCCATGGGCCGTAGTTTGCCCACCCCTGCACTAGTGCCTAGTACATGAGTGCCTCAGAGCTCAGCTTAGCCAGGGAACTACTGTACGCCATTGTAGCTTTTGATTTCCTTCTCCCAGAGAATTAATCTTCTGAACTGAGCAGCTTCTGTTCTTGCCTCAAACTGGTTTCACTTCTGCTTAAGAGAGACTTGACTTAGACGTAAAACACAGTTCAAGAAAATCCTGCAAAGAGAAAGCACAGACCCTTTGCGGGAGGGGGCCGAGGCGAAGGCAAGGCAGCTCCTAATAGAGGATGCACAGCGCTCTGTTCTGGAACTTGCTGCCCCAGCTCAATCTAGAATTCCGCTATTTTAGAGGAAAGAGTGAACAGTAGAAGAGCTCTGAGAGGAAACTGCAGTCCCATGATGTAGTGAGCAACAGGAGTTTAAGATCTCTCAGGCCAGTCAATCAAGGATCTCTCAATACAAGCGAGACCAAAAAAAACCTGACCCAGGCAAACCATATGTACACTTGCAGGTCCTCTATTTGCTGGGAAGAGAGGGAACCCAGGGGCTTTGGGAATAACAAACACCAACCCCGCCATTTCTCTGTCTGGATGAGGAGCCAGATCCACAAGTTAAGGAGATGCCGGAGCTCTACAAAGCCTGTGTGCAGGCTGGGAGCACTGTCTGTAACGAATTAGTATGTGCTACACAAAAAAAACCCTTACTCCCCCGCCACACTGCATCCCAGTCACTCAGGAGTCAAGGGCAGACTGCCGCAAAAATAACCAGTGGCAGGGAGGCATTCGAAGAAGCCATGCTTTGGTTTGGCTAAGAGCTGATCCAAAGCCCAATAGAAAACATTGCACTTATTCCATTTGGCTTGGTTCAGGCCTTCACAGCAGTGAGCCCAACCGATTTTATCAATCATTACAACTGCATTGTGAGCATGCAGTTCAGACTCCACATAGGAGAGCTAGACAACTGCTCCTCTCCAGAGTTGGAAATCCCTAAATTTCTTTCCTCAGCACAGAAACCAGATGTCTTAATACAGCTTTGAATCTTTACTATGCAGAAGAAAAATGCTGCTCTCTTTTTTTTAGTAGTTTATATTTACTACAGTGCTGTACTGGATTTGTTTGGTTGTTTTTTGCGGGGGGAGAGATTGTCTTCACTGCCTGATGGTGGACTTCTGTTTCCAGATGAGGCATGTGATTGACTGGTCAGTTCATAACTTTGGTGTTCATAACTCTGGGGTTCTGCTGTAGAACCGTCAACATTAAATTGTGCAGTTGGAGGAGTGAGACTCCAAAAGACAAGTATTAGCAGCCTAAAGTTCCCAGTGCACAGAGGCTTTGCAATGTTTTCCTCTCTTACATAACTCCCAACGCTAACAGGAGCGACTGAGATGCATTAATTACTCAGCATGGCTCAACCTGCTATTTTAGCAGACCAACCTACACTCTTCCAACACTTTCAACTTGGTCAAAAAAAGTAGCACCTCATGAGTTTAGTATTTTGTTTGAAGCGATCTCTTTGGGATCTTTTCGAATCTCACTGGGTTTCTAGCCTCAGTGCGAGCCTATGGCAATGGAGTTCTACTGTTTAGCTGTGCATAGTGTGAAAGCGTATTTCCTTTTATCAGTTTTGAATTTGCCATCTTTTCATTTCATTGAATGTTTCTTTGTTCTTGTGTTACCAGACAGGGTGAACAAAAACTCCTGGTCTACCTTCTCTAGGTCATTGCTTATTTTATTGACTTTTATCATGTCCCTTCTTGCCTCCTTTCTAAAAGGTAACAATCACAGTCATTTCAATCTCTCTTCATAGAAGAGTTTTTCCTGGCCCTTGATCACTTTCGTTGCCTTCTCTAAATCCCCTCTAGTTCTGCAATACCCATTTTGAGATGAAGTGACCAGTACGCCACTCAGTACCCAGATGGTGCTGCACCACTGATTTGCAGGGCATTGCAATAGTTTTGCTATTATTCTCCATCCGATTTTTTACGCATCCCAACATCTTGTTTGCTTTATTGACCGCAGTGTCTCACTGAGCAGAAGGCTCCGTTGAGCTGTCTGAAATGACACCCACATCCTTTTCCTGAGTCGATACAGCTACATAAAATAAGGTGTACAAATAGTTTATTGTTTTCCTTCCCATATGCATTACTCTGCATTTATCACAGGAATGGACATCATGGCTAGTTAGGTTCCCCTATGTTTCCCCACAGTTCTCTTTGGAATTGACTAATCTAAATAATTGTCTGCTATCTGCAAATTTTGCTTCCTCATTGCCCCTTTTACCCACCCTGTTTCCAGAACATTTATTTGTGTGGATGCACACACACACCATTCAAAGGACATTAAGGTTGCTAAATCAAGCACTCAAAAGTTAGCAAATGCCAGAATTAAGGTTCCTGATGTTATGTCCCCCCGTATGTCTGCATTATGGGACAGCCTTCAATTACAATCAATTGGTTCCAACCATTGCTCTCCACCAGAGCTCAGAAAATGGTGATGGGTAACTGCTCCTCCTCCCCAAAGGTAGGATTCCACAAGGATCCATACTATCCCACTCCCCTTCAATAGCTACAGGAGAGCACAGAGATACGCCAGGGACTCAGCTGCGCCAGGATGCCAATGATACTCTACTACCCACTTCAACGGATGGGATCACCACCAACACTCAAGAGTCAGAATTCTGACAGGACATTCACTCTCCGGTGAAGAGCGGCTGGCCCACGTTGAACCCAGACATGACTGAAGCAATGCTGGCTGGAAAGAGGAAACACTTTGAAGAGCGAGCCAAAATGTTGTCACCGTCTTCCACAGAAAGTGCACAGCTCCCATTTGTCAAAGTGGTGGGAACTCTTGGGATCCTGTTTGAATCCTCACTAATGTTGGGTGATCAGATAGCACGAGTTTCCAAAAATATCTCATGAACCTGGACACAGAGTTACATGCATGTGTCATCTCCAAGCAAAGTCACTTTAACTCCCAGTGCCTTTCCAGAGGCAACTGGGACTAACTGAACAAGGATACTGGGAGTGGGAGGAGTCTGGAACTCAGATGGAGATCACAGAATATCAGGGTTGGAAGGGACCTCAGGAGGTCATCTAGTCCAACCCCTTGCTTAAAGCAGGACTAACCCAACTAAATCATCCCGGTCAGGGTTTTATCAAGCCTGACCTTAAAAACCTCTAAGGAAGGAGGTGCTACCACCTCATTAGGTAACCCATTCCAGTGCTTCATCACCCTCCTAGTAAAAAAGTTTTTCCTAATATCCAACCTAAACCTTCCCCACTGCAACTTGAGACCATTACTCCTTGTTCTGTCATCTGGTACCACTGAGAACAGTCTAGATCCATCCTCTTTGGAACCCCTTTTCGGATAGTTGAAAGCAGCTATCAAATCTCCCCTCAGTCTTCTCTTCTGTAGACTAAACAATGACCAATGACATTGAGACTTGGTTGGCCAATGACATTGGGACTTGGATGAGAAGCCTGAGGAGTGGGACAGGATAGGCAAGGAGAATGGAACTGGAATGAGAAGCCGATGGTGGGGAAGAGACAGGATTGGGACAGGGACAAGTTGCAGGGGACAGGGCAGAAGAGTCTATGACCACAAAGCACACTCCCCCTCCAGAGCCAGGAATGGAATCCAAGATTCTTGAGTCACCACGCCTCTTCAGTCATCAAATATCTGTGAAACCCTTCAACAAAGTGTGGGTCTCACCCCCCTCTAATGGGATCCACACAGAGGATTTACTATTAATTCACACTGAGGATTTACTATTGCTGCCAATTACTCCACAGGCTTAAGGGCAGAGGTCTCTATGATGGAGCTAAAGGTTCCAACCGTGCTGATATGCCAACCACATGAGTCTTGATGGAATTTGTTTTTTTTAATTTACTTTTTAAAAAAATCTAAAATATTACTGGGCACCCGAGTCAGGAACGACACCCAATTTAAAATTCTTAGTTTTAGCATTTAAGGACATCATCTAGGATCATCTAGTCTGCCCTATATTTCACAGGTCATTAATTTCCACCTGGATACCCCTAAATTAAGCCCAGAGACTTTAGCATGTATCAGGCTCCATCTAGCTGAGGTGCTGACCATTTCCAAGAGTTTATTATGCTTAATGCAAAAAAAAAAAAAAAATCAAATGAACACTGGATTGAAACCCACTACAAAAGCCCAACTACATGTGAGGAGATTCATAAAGTGTAAGGCCAGAAGGGACCAATGTGATCATCCAGTATGAGCTGTTTAGCACAGGCCATAGAACGTCCCCACAAGAATTCCTTTTGAACCAGGGCAGATCTTAAAAACACATCCAGACTCTATAGATTACTAAGAGTTGTGGTGGACACAGGCAATCACTGGAGCAGCTTAATTATCTTCAGTGTTAGAAATCTGCACCTTAATTCCAGTCTGAATTTGTCTAGCTTCAAATTCCAGCCACTAAATCACATTAGACCTTTCTCTGATAGACTGAGGAGCCCATTATCAATAACATTTGTTCCTCATAGCCATACTTACAGACTGATCAAGTCACCCATTAACCTTCTCTTTGTTAACCTAAATAGAGTGAGATCCTTCAGTGTTAACCTAAACAGAGCGAGATCCTTCAGTCTATCACTATAAGGCAGGTTTTCTAGTCCTTTAATCATTCTCATAGCTCTTCTCTGAACCCTCTCCAATTTATCAACATCCATCTTGAACTGTTGACACTGGATCTGGACATAGTGTTCCAGTAATAGTCACACCAGTGTCAAATACAGAGGCGTGTCCGTTCTTCCTACATTGCTGCAGTTTAAAGGTCAACGGGAATTTTTTAAAAAGCCATAAACAAGCAAGAATTAAGTTTCCCAAAAGCTTCTCACTACTCCCCAGGGAATACTTGCATCATCCAGACTGCACTTTGGTTTGAGTGGTTCTTGAAGACCCACTCAAACAGTATTTGAATGACTGTTGTGGATGATACTCCTTGGCAACAGCCTTGAGTGAGTTATTAACATTTGTGCTGCTTTCCTATGAAAGCCTGGGGCACACACATGTCCAATAGTCAGAGAGTAATCAAGATCAATTACATCCATGCGATGTATTTACTTCTAGGCATTTCTATGTCGCTCATCCCCGTGGTCTCAGAGCTCCTCATACGTATTAATGGGACAATAATGCAGCCTTCCAGATTGCCAGTGAGCTGGGGAGGGAAGGGAAATAATAAATAAAATAAATAAATAATAAACCACCTCTATAGCTGAGAGGAGAGAGCTGTCTTCACAGCCCAGTCACTCACTAGCAGCAGCGGGCCCAGTAGAGCTGAATGAATAATCGACAGAGAAACAATTAGTTTCAAAAATGTCAAAATAAAGCATTTTTGACAATTCTTTTTTTCCCCAAAACTGTTAGTCAAATTCAACCCAAATTCACAAATAGTTGTGTTGCCCTGAAAAATGTGCACTTTTCCCTCTAATTTCCTATTTGCCAAAAGATTTCATCCAAGGGACCGTTGATATTTTTCAATATCAGTCCATCAGGAGTTGACCAAGACAACCAACTCATTATACACAGGCAACCAGCCAGCTACTACAGACCACCTGTTTGGTATGGTGATGCAAGCGTGAAAGGCTCCATACCTTCCTACCTACCTACGCACTGAACCATTAACACACCACGTAATTCAGTACAATACATATGTATTTGACAGATTCTAACCACTAGAATGGATGTTTACCTCTATTCTTCCTTTCTATCTAAGGGACATTACGGTACATTACCATACACCACATTTCACGACCATCCAGATACCATGGTGATGGACACAATGAGAAGGTCTACTGTTTCTTTAACAGTGCAGCAAGAAGTCAGCCTAGGTCACGTGAGATGAGCGAGGAGTAGCTGGTAAGATTGTCAGTGGAAACTTTAAAGCAGAGCAAGACAAAGTTGTTTTAGGAAGAATGCTTCTCTTTATTGCAGGAGGGCTCCTTGCTCAGTGTTCAAAGAAAACAATATTTTCCATGATTCTTCAGCAATCTTGCGTCTGACATGTAATCTGGCATTGTCACATGACAAAGAGGCACAAGCCACTAATTCCCCTGGAAGTGATGAATCAGTATTTATACTAATAGCTGTAATAGGAACTGGAAGGTTTCAAGCTCTTGTTATGTAGAAAAAGTTGCACAGACTCTAAGGGCAGGTCTACACTACCCGCCAGATCGGCAGATAGCGATCGATCTTTCGGGGGTCGATTTATAGCACCTAGACTAGACGAGATAAATTGATCCCCGAGCGCTTTCCCGTCCACTCTAGTACTCCACCGCTGCGAAAGGCGCAGGTGGAGTCGACAAGGGAGCGGCAGTAGTCAACTCAGCGGCGTGAAGACACCGCGGTTAGTTGACCTAAATACGTCGACTTCAGCTACGCTATTCCCGTAACTGAAGTTGTGTATCTTAGGTCAATCCTCCACCCCTCCACTGTGTAGACCAGGGCTCAGACAATCAGGTTTGAAAACAGGGCGTAAAGGGGTTATCTACACTAATCCTAACGGGAACTGCTCTGCCACTCCATGTGCTGCTTTGAGAGTTCATCAGAAATTAAAAGGCTTCCATGCCCCCCGCCTCCATCTACATTTCCAAAAATGCAATGTAGAAAGAGAAGCCAGAAGCCCTGTAAACATTCTGTATGCGGGGACCAAGTCGCCCTCCAGGAGATCTTTGCCTGTCTGGCTCAAGAGGAGTTTTCTCCCTCCCAGTGCTGCCCAGTTATAAAGGAAATGAATATCGCAAACATCCATTTCTATCTCTGTAGAGCCCCACTAATCTCATTTTCACAGCAGGGCAGATGAAGCCCCCTACGGAGCCCGAAGCCTAGGCCAACAAAGCCCTGAGAATTCTTCAGGGACTGGAGTGCAACTCAGCAGACTAACAAGGCAGCCCCCTCCCTGCACCCCCATACACACACACGGGCGGCATCTCCCCATACAACACAGCAATGCCTAGGGGAATAGGGTGACCAGACAGCAAGTGGGGAAAATCGGGACGGGGGTGGGGGTGTAATAGGTGCTTCTGTAAGAAAAAAATCCCAAAATCAGGGCTGTCCCTATAAAATCAGAACATCTGGTCACCCTACAGGGGAAGAACCTTTCTTGTAATCAAAGACAAGAGGCCTGGGCAGGGAGAACCAGCTATAAGAGAACAGCTACAGATGAGTTGTATTTTCCATTCAGTGACCTGAAGAAAGCCAGATAAGCTTAACTCTGGGGGTTTAGCTGATATAGGAGGTAAAGTGAACCTTCTTTACCTGTAATCCTGGCACTTTATAAGGATATATCAAGTGACAGGCTTTTACAAAGCACTGTCACAGAATCACAGAATATCAGGGTTGAAAGGGACCTCAGGAGATCATCTAGTCCAACCCCCTGCTCAAAGCAGGACCAATCCCCAATTAAATCATCCAACAGATTTTTGCTCCATATCTTTAAATGGCCCCCTCAGGGATTGAACTCACAACCCTGGGTTTAGCAGGCCAATGTCATGAACTGCAGTAATACAATGTAAGAAATATCACAATATGACCATAAATACTAATGTCACTTACAAGCCAAATGTATGGAGTGAGTGAAATACTTTTAAAATAGAATAGGATATCTGCAGCAAACCACCCGAACAGAAGTCCCCAAAGTTTACTGTTTTATCTTAACAGAGTAACGTCCGGAAGAGAGATACATTAAGATGGACAGCAAGCAGTACAAATTATTGCCTGCAAATGGACATACGGTCCAGCTAAGGCAAATGAGAGAAAACTGAGGCTGATGGGTTCTAAGATCAGCTCCGTCACTGATGTGACATGGTCAAGTCCCTTGCTAGTTGTGCCTCAGTTTCCCCATTTGTAAAACGAGCCTATTAATACTCTTTTACAGGGATGCTGCAAGATTTTTTGGACAATAAACTATGATCCTTGGATTAAATAGGAAGCATGAAGTATTAAGAGCCCATGCATAACATACTACACCCTGTTCCAAGGTTCTGCTGATCTATAAATCTCTGATATTGAACAAAGCAAACCTTTTATGAAAAGTGTTACTTCACATTTATTTTCACTGGATTTGCAGATTTTAAAGAGCCACAAAACAATTTTACAAATATTTGTTTCATTGCTGGCCACCAGGATTATGTTGGGGTTTCCATAGTGCACATAAGGATTATCTACACAGCGACAGTCAATGCACGTCTACACTTAAAATGCTGCAGCTGCACTTCTGTAGCACTGTAATGAAGACACTCTATGCCGACAGGAGAGAGCTCACCCATTAGCATAGTTAATCCACCTCCCTGAGAGGCAGTACCTGCGTCAGTGGGATTTTTCACACTCATGAGCAACATAGTTATTCTGCTACGGTCTGTAGTGTAGAGCCGACCTCGGAAAAGTCAATCTAAATTAATTCAAACTGCGACCAGGTCAATCAGTTCTAAATGATTGTCCTCAGGAGTATAACGCAGTTGAACTAATCCACGTCAAGTGTAGTTCTAGGATACGTCTACATTTAAAATGCTACAGCGGCGTTGCTGCACTTTGGTAGTACAGCATTTCAGAACAGACACCACCTATGCCAACGGGACAGCTTCTCCCATTGGTGTAGGTAATCCACCTCCACAAGAGGTTGATAGACAAATTCTTCCATTGGGTACAGCTACGTCTCTGAGAGGGGGTGCATTCTTCACACCCTTGAGCGACATACCCAGGTTGACCTAACTTTTTAGTGTACGCTGGGCCTATGTTAATTTGGAATAACTCTCCTGAGTGTAGACATGCCCTAATGTTGGTCCACAGAGATGCACCAGCAAATTGCCTAGCAACTTGCAGCAGGAACTGGCATAGACTTGGGGAAATCCATTGCTCGGCATGAAACATAACAGGTGTTAACTGTGTAGAAGGAGAAAGTCCAGATGACAAAATACACCACCCAGGGCACTTTCTAGCTTCAGACCGATCTGGGTGAGCTCCTCGTTTCACAGACAAAAGTGTCAGATGCCAGAGGGCTGGTGCATCGGGCAGGAGCTGGAGTTCGTGACGGACGCAATAAACTCAAGGGCTGGGGAGCACTCATCTACCCGCACGTCTGCCAACAAAAGTCAACCCTGACCAGCAGCTCAGCCCTGCAGCCCCAGTTCTGCAGTGATGCCCTGGGATCCCCCCC
>ML677397.1:9267594-9286044 GCA_007922305.1 Dermatemys mawii | reverse complement strand
TGCGACCCTCCTGCCTCTATCTCCTTCCCATGCGCCCTCTCCTCCCATCCACCGTGTGCCCCTCCCCTGCCGTGCGCCCTCCTCTCCTCCCATCCGCTGTGCGCCCCTCCCGCCTCTATCAGTTTTGCTTAGGGTGACCAGACAGCACGTGTGAAAAATCGGGATGGGGGTGCCGGGTGGGGGTAATAGGAGCCTATTTAAGAGCAAGACCCCAAAATCAAACTGTCCCTATAAGATCGGGAGGTCTGGTCACCCTAGTTTTACTGCAACATAGCATCTCACACTTTCACAGCAGGCAAAGCAGACCTGGGCCTACTGAGGCGACGCTGTAGAAAACCAATGTTTGCACTTGTGGTTATATTAGGAATCTGCATTTAAGCAGAGGTAGAATTTCTACTTTCCTTGCAACAGGAGGGTGGGGGGTCAACACTGGCACTATTCAGTGTTAACGCCTAGAGTCAAAGGGTATGTGAGACTCTCAGCCTCTGTTTAGAAGAGAGGAATGGGCTAGTCTTCATAGTGGGGGAAAAAAGCTTAAACTAAAACCCCACAATCTCTAAAAGGCTGAAAAGTCAGCAGGCAAATTACAAGCGCCCAAATCTGGGTTTTGTTTTGATCTCATGAGTTTGAATTAAAATCTTCTGCGATGTTTGGGTTTGCCCTGCTGAGGACTTGAACATTCACTGGAGAGGGTAGAGCAGATGCTGCAGGGCCATGCAGCTCCGCAGCTGCAGAACCTTGAGCTAATTAACACAATTAGCTTCCAACTGATTGCTTCTGTCTTAAATTCTTGGTACTCACTCACCCAGCTTAGTGTGGGACCAGAAAGGGTCAATACTGCCAGCACTAACCAGCTGAACATTGCATTATTGTTTTAGGCAAGTTCATAGATGCCTACACAGGGGGAAGATTTCGGATCATTAAGGACTCTTTAATTTACCAGGCAGCGTAAGAAGCAATGGCTAGAAGCCATTCGAACTACAAAGGCGGCACACATATTTAAGGGTGAGGGTAATTAACCTTTGGAACAAGAGCCCTAGGGGTGTAGTGGATTCTCCATCACTTGAGGTCTTTAAATCAAGATTGGCCGAAGTTGTAAGAGATGTGCTGTAGCTCTACCAGGAGTTATGGATTTGATGCTGGAATTACTGACTGAAATTCTCTTGCCTGTATTATGGCAAGAGGCCAGAATAAATGATCACAGTTCAGGGCAATTCCTCTATGGTCCAGTAAGGACACCCACTCTAGATGATATGTCTTCTGAGGTCCCTTCCAATTCTGATATTCTACAATGTATTTAAGGTTCCTGGCTTCTCAGATGTCACGTCTCTTGGGCAGACACTACATCTCTCTCTCTCTCTCTGCCTCGTGACTAAGGTATTTCCACCTAGTGCAGCTGCCATAAAACCAACTGAGTAAATTCTTTACCTCTCAGGGGCACATACTCATGGTCTGTCTCGTGACTGAAGGATGTCTACTACTAAGGCTCTCCCTACACTGTGAGATGTCCCGCAAAATCTGACTATCTATGCAGGCCTGCTTTGCTTTGGAGCTCAGAGACAGTAAATGGTGTAATTACCACAGTTAAGTTACCACACAGCTTTTTCTAAACAAACACATTTATTCTTAAGGTAAAAGCATTACAGAGAAAACATTAAAATAATTAAAAACCCTACCTACATGCTAATAAACTCACCAGAGATCACCCTCTGTCTCCAGCAAGGGTTTTGGTTGGTTCACCATAATCCCTCAGACTCCACCCAGGGGATTTTCTTTTGTTCACAAGTTCATGGGTGCTTCATCTTAGAATAAGCACCCTCATGAATGAGGGAGTCTCTCCTTTATCCAGCTGGGGTCTTTGAAGGGACTGTGACTAGGTTATCAAGCACACATGGGTTCCCCCTCCAGGGCAAAGCTTCAAAAGGCCGAGTTCTTGCATATCTATAACAGATGCGTTTGTATTCCCCTTAAAAGAAGTTACAATACAATCCCACAATCGTATGTAAATATTTGCATTCCTAATACAATGAACTCCAAAGAGATACGTATATGTAATTCAGTTGAGTTTCTCCATGATATTGTCATATCTGTCAGAGCCACAATGGTCCCTTCTGGCTTCAAAGTCTAGGACTCTATGAAAGAAGGGATTGATTCTGCAGGATTGCTGACGGCCCCAACTCCCTTCCAGAGCGTGCTACTCAGCTCAGCAAGCAAGCTCCGCCAAGGGAGAACCTCGCATTTAAACTACAGGGCAACACAGAAAGGTTTCCTACACTGGGGGTGTCACAGACCCACAAGTCTGATGCTCTTGTGCAGCTCTGGAACAGTTCCTGGGCAAATCCCTTCAGTCTGTCAGCCCCCTTAGGGTCAGACTCTATCACTAGGGAAAGTCATTTGGCTTTATTGCCTCCTTAGACTGAACCTAGCCTCCAGCACTCCTGCTTCGTGCTGTGACCTCCCCACAGCGAGTCCACCTGAGATGGATACCTGAGGGAGACTTGCGCACCCAAAGGGGCAATGTGCCCCCAACTTCCTTAACCTGGCATAGCTCTCAGCCAGTGGCGTAAAAGCAGGAGGGTTTATTCGATGTCTGGAACATGGTGTAGAAAGTCCTTAGTTAACATAGAGAACAGATAGCTACACCATAGTCCATCTGGGTCAGTCCCAGAGCACAGAGCCCTCGGATCCCTCTTTAGTCACAGTTCAAGTGCTTCTCCTGCCTCCAGCGGCCCACACTCAGTAACCTCACTTGGTCCCTCCTCATCCTTTGTCCTTGTTCCCAGGGAAACACAGTCAAGAGGCCTCCTCTTTAGCCCTTTGTTCTCCCACTGGTCACACCTGACTGGCTTCCTAAGGAAGTTGAGTCATCCATGGTTCTTAGTTGCTAGGTGCCAAGTATCCAGGTACTTGGAGTGGCCCTTGTCTTCTCAGACTCTCCATAGACATGGGGCCCCAGGCAGCTGGGTGTCAGTCACATCCAGATATCTGGGTCTCTGCAGAGAGTAAGGGCTAGTCTATGCTGACAATGCTAAGTGATCTCTACAAGAGGTGAGGGTACCAGGGCTGGGAACATGGCTCCCAGCACTGGTGCACTGTTTACACTGGGCTTTACAGCACTGAAACTTGCACTCAGTGGGATGGGTGTGTGTGTGTTTTTTCACATCCCGCGTGAGACAGTTGCAGCGCTGTAAATTGCCAGTGTAGACAGGCCCCAAGAAACTTTTCCCACCATCTAGTTAACCATAGGGGAAACTGAGGCACGCACACTATACATACAAAATATTATGAAAAATTCCCACTCCATCACAGGGGGCCTCCAGGTTTGCAGCTGTGATTTTTTTTCTTCCATAATCTTGATAAAACTCCCATGTCAATAGAAACCTGCCTGGCGAGGATTATTCGATAGCAGTCTCTGGACTATGGGTGGTGAGGAGACCACCCGGGCAAGCAGAGCTAGTTATTGTAAACCTGCTGCTATTTTATATTTGTTTCAGTTAACTTGGTTTACGGTTATTCTGTTAATGGAGCGTGAACTTGTGTCATTCCCTGATCGCTGTGCTCAGGTGAGGAAAACTCTCATGTCTTTCTGGTCCCCCTGTGTCACACTCTGTTATGAATCAGAGGGGTAGCCGTGTTAGTCTGGATCTGCAAAAGTGACAAAGAGTCTTGTAGCACCTTATAGACTAACAGATCTTAGGGATCATGAGCTTTTGTGGGCTAAGACCCACTCCATCAGATGCATCTGATGAAGTGGGTCTTAACCTACGAAAGCTCATGATCCCTAAGATCTGTTAGTCTATAAGGTGCTATGAGACTCTTTGTCACTCTGTTATGAGTGATGGCTCTCAGCTCTGGCTCCTAGTGAATGTATTGCCTAAAATTCAATACGCATTTTAAAATAAAAGCCCTGTTTTCTGATAGGACAAAGAGCTAGGGTCACATGAAACAGCTAGTGATGGCAGTGTCTGAGACACAGCTATCAGCAGCATACTGTTCTGCCTTTCGGACATCATGCGTAGCTCTCAGAGATAACAGTGCAGCTATAAATTCCAGAGCCACAATGTTCCCGCTTTACAGGTTGCTTCGTGTGCCCAACTCAAATTATGGATCAGTGTTTCTGTGCAGCTCACCAGGGACTTTCCCCTGTAGTTTCCAAACACATTTTAACACTGACAGCCAACAGTTGATACAAGAATCAGAGAGGTAGCCGTGTTAGTCTGGAATTGCAGAAGTGACAAAGAGTCCTGTGGCACCTTAAAGACTAACTAAAGTATTGAAGCGTAAGCTTTCGTGGGCTAATCCCCACTTCGTCGGATGCATGCAGTGGAAGTATCCAGAGGCAGAGTTGATACAAGTTATATAGTGTCTATTCAGACACTGTGTGTCCCAAACTACATCGACCTAAGACTTATGCCTCTTGCTGAGACGGATTTATGAGGTCAGTGTAGCAGGTGAGTTGCAGTGGCGGGAGGAACACTGTAATGTGCACGCTTGCGTAGTTAAGTCCACATAAGGTGCCATATGTCAACTTAACTCTGTAGTGTTGATCTGACCTGACAATTTTGCTCCTCAGGGCACATGGCTAAGGGCACAGCCCAGTTATTTGGCCTGCGTGCGATTTTTGAGAATTTTGCCATCACAGATTATTGAAAGTCAGCGTAGAGGTCTAGCAATTAATGTCATGTGATTTGGCTGTTCACCACTGGCTTCTCTATGCCTTTGTGCAATGCTGGCCCAAAGAAATCTAGCCAGGCTGAGTTGTGTTGGACAGTCACTAGAGTTTCTAGCAGCTGGTTTGCTCTTACTTGGTATTCCCTGTCACATACACCTAGGGTGACTAGACAGCAAGTGTAAAAAATCAGGACAGGCACTGGGAGGTAATAGGAGCCTATACAAGAAAAAGCCCCCAAAATCAGGACCGTCCCTACAAAACCGGGACATCTGGTCACCTACATTAACCTCATGGATGCCCGTGTTAAAAGATTTGGAGGAAAGAGAGAAATTAACATGACATTGCCTTGTCACACAGATCCAGTCAGGCGCCCTCTGCTGGCAGCCTGCAGACTGCAACGAGGGATTAAATCAGTGATTCCCCCAGGGACTCTAAGCTTCCCTGGGGGAATTCCCAGTAGTGGTTCCTTCCCATTTCTGGGCATTGCCTGTTACCGCTTCATGGAACGGGAGCCCTGCAGCCCTCCCAGACCAATACTGACACCTGGGATACCTCCATATCTTACACACAAGTTTCCCATAGTCCCACGGAAGGGGTGAGCCTGCTGTGTTACTGCTTCAAGGGGACATGTGACAGGTGGAGCGTATAACACAGAGACACTTTGCAGGGTCTGACACATGATTGCTCTTTGCTTAATTGCACAAGAACTACGCAGCAGGTGCAGACCATACAGAAAACAACAGTCTGTGCACAGTGCTCCTCAAGTTAGCTCACCATTCCTTGGGAGGCCTTGGGAACCATCTGTGTTCGAGGAAGCAGGGTTCTCCGACCTCATCCGGGTCCCGAATCAGTTTCCCTCATCTTAAGGTGGCCCATGATGATGCAAAGAGAGCAGTTCCTGCCCTCTTATAACCTTCCATTCCCTCTATCCGCTGGCCTTCTGATCAGTCCCAACAGGCGATCTCATTGCAAGGTGATCTCTTCCCCTGACAAACCCATTCTCCTGTTTGGGGGCCAGTCTTTTGTCTAGAGAAATTTCACCTCCATGGTGGAGCATTGACATCAATGACCCTCTTTTGATAGTTCTTTGCCACCCGTCTTTAGCATTCCAAACCAGCGGAGAGGCAGAAGCACACAAAGACGACCACTAGCCTTCACACGCACATGGAGTTTGCAACTTGGCACAGATACACCCAGACCGTTTGAAATCTCACACAACTCATACGTTGTACAGACAGACTCCCAAAGCATCACACCCTCTTACCCGATTCCCTTGTGCTGCCAGTTGCACCTAACAACCCATCCTACAGTCCCCACCACGGTGATGTCCAACTACCTTCATATCAGACCTACTTTGCACACTTGGTTGTGTCTGTTTTTGGGTGCCCAACGCCAGACAATTTAAAATGCTGAGCACCCACTCTCTGGTAAATACGGGGAGTGCAGCTGGGTGGACATTTTACAACCAACCAGTTTTTCGCTGGAAAATGGTGATTCACCAGTGTGTTTGGCAGGAATGTGTTGGTTTTTGGCAAACCTTCCTGGGCAAACCTGTATGGTTTCCTGCCAACTCATCCTCCTGCCCACCTGCCTGGCTGTTCTGCCGCCTGCTTGGTGGGCTTCTGGAGAACTGGGGTTCCCCAGCTTCCGGATGCCCCTGTAGCTTAAACTGCCACAGAGTGGGGGCTCCTAGGGTTCCCAGGCTCCCTGACACCAAGCAGAGCAGGCAGTTGTGGCACCAGTACTCTTCTGCTCCTTGCTCCTTGGCATCCATCTGGGCAGGTTTTTGACTATGAGACCATGTCATTGTTTTGGAAACAAAATATTGCCACAGTTCACTTGTGCAAAAATGGTTGAGGTTTACTCTTTCTGTTCCAGTTCAGGACCTTTCTTCTTCCAAAACCTTGCCATTTTTAGCAGAAGTGAAACTCCATTTCTCAAACAGTTTCCTGGGGAGCACTGGTGGAAGGAAACAGAGGGGCATGACAAAGAGGACTCAGTAAGGAGAGGCCAAATGACCCAGAGCTCTGGATGCCCAGATAGCAAGTGTGAAAAATTGGGACAGAGGGTTGGGGGGTAATAGGCATCTATATAAGGAAAAGCCCGAAATATTGGGACTGTCCCTATAAAATCGGGACATCTGGTCACCCTATCTGAAGGTGAGGACAAAAAGAACTTACATATGAAATGATGCCAGAGGGGAAGCCAATGAGGGATTCAGAAAGGTGAGTTATTTGAGCAAATCTTCTGGCAAGTTTGGTATGGACTGAAAGGGAGCAATGTGTATGCTGCTGGGAGTCCAGAGAGCAGGAGAAGGATTTAGTAACAAAGCAGGATATTAAGGAAGGCGTGGACAAGAGATTTTGCTCTGGAGCTGGCAAGAAAGGGACGAATCTTGGAAATGCTGAGGAGGAAGAAGCAGCAGGAATTGGAAATGAGCTGGACCTGAGGAGCAAGGGAGAGGGAAGAGTCAAAAATAACCCTATTGTGGCCAGAGTGAAGGGAAGGAAAGGAAGGCCGGGAGCTGGGGGGGAGCACTCCGCTGTCTCATACCTCAGCACATTCAAGTGTGTGTGACAATCTCAGATGCGCTCATAGGTTGTTGCTGACAGACAAGAAGAACATTCAGATAAGTAAAAGCTGTCAGGCTCAAAACAGCAGGGGAAACCTCTAACCTCCTACTCTTTGAAAACAATAATTAAGTAGCAGTCAAATGTGACCTCGTCCCTAATTTACTTGGGTTTCCAAAAAGCTTTCGATAAGGATTGTCATAAAAGCTTATTAAGAATCTAACTGACCCACAGGACAAGGGGCAAAGTCTCGTTATGGAGTAAGCACTGGTTAGGCAATAAGGAAGCGGGGCCTCTCCTGGAAAGGATAGAGGTTAATAGGGGTCTGAGGGGTATGTTCTGGAACCAGTGTGACTCATACACTTAATGGATTGCAGAGGAAATTTCCTTGAGCTGGTGACATTTATTTCAATGATTTATTGTCACTATTTTAATCAAAGGTTTCCCTTGGTCTCTGCTAAACCCAGCTGTGTGTATGCTTACAGGAGCCTATTCAGTTATCTACCCATTTTTTTAAAAAAAACATTTTCATAGCTAACGAGGGAGGAAACACCCTTCAGCAAATAAACCTGGATCAAATGCAGTTACTGGAAATGCTCCTGCAACATTTTCCGAATGCGTTGATAATAGAATCATAGAATCTCAGGGTTGGAAGGGACCTCAGGAGGTCATCTAGCCCAACCCTCTGCTCAAAGCAGGACCAACCCCAACTAAATCATCCCAGCCAGGGCTTTGTCAAGCCTGACCTTAAAGACCTCTAAGGAAGGAGATTCTACCACCTCCCTAGGTAACCCATTCCAGTGCTTCACCACGCTCCTAGTGAAAAAGTTTCTCCTAATATCCAACCTAAACCTTCCCCACTGCAACTTGAGACCATTACTCCTTGTTCTCTCATCTGGTACCACTGAGAACAGTCTAGATCCATCCTCTTTGGAACCCCCTTTCAGGTAGTTGAAAGCAGCTATCAAATCTCCCCTCCGTCTTCTTTTCTGTAGACTAAACAATCCCAGTTCCCTCAGACTCTCCTTATAAGGCTGATCCGTGTTAGAAAACCATGGGTTTGAGCATGCACACTGATTCTTAATCCTATGTTCAGCCTTTTCTGAGCTGGGGCTCTGGCTTCCTTACTTGAACACGCAGACGCAAGTCAAACCAACAATATCTGAGTCCCTAGCAACCTCCCAAAATGTAGCCACTCCAGCCCTTTGACCTGGTGCACTGTGGGGCAACTTGGCTGCCCCTCTTGCACATTGCAGGGAGTTTGAACAGCCTGCCAATGAAGCCTCCTGAAGAGTCATTTTGGTCTGTGTGCTCCCAGCTACCAGAGCCAGCAACGTGGAGGAGGAGGTGGTGGTGCCTTTTGTAGAACTTCTCTTGCTTGTGTTTTCACTCCTGTGTCAGGAATTGGCAGAGCTTCTGTGAGATGCGGGTGGTCATTTCAGCGGCGTTCTGACCCACCAACTGTACTTGTCATATTTCACGCAGAAGTGGAGGAGGCGGAGGAGGAAGCATACCTGGGCATGGCAGACTGGCACTGGCAGCTGCACAGGACAATCGGCCTAGCCACTGATGCCCCCTACATAGACTGGCATGATCATGGCCCAGCTGGGACACTAATCCCACCACATGACAGTGTCATAAACAGAGTTACTGTCCCCACCAGCCTTCTGGGGGACCCTGTGTACCCGCTTTTGCCTTGACTTTTCAAACTGTACCCTGATGTCAGTGGCCCTGGCAGAAGACGGTTTAATTACACTCTCAGCAGGTGTAGAGTGGTTGCTGAATGTGCTTTTGGCAGATCAAAATCCCACTGGGGGTGTCTACAGCCCCGATGGGATGCCAGTGTCCTCAACACTGTCTGCATCCCTGTGGCTTGCTGTGCTCTTCACAATCAGTGTGAAGCCAGAGCTGACCCTTTCCCCTGCAAATGGCTCGGTGACAGCGAGAGACCGCTGGATCGGTACCTCAGCCAGAAAGTGCACCTGCCACAGCGGAAGCGGGATGCACCCAGACACAGAAGTCAGGGACGCTTTGTGCTTCCACGTTATGGACTTGCCTGCCCAATGGAAGAGCATGAATAGCACCTCTATGAATGTGCTTGTGGGGAGAAAAGGGTTAATTAATTGTGGAGGGTCAACGCTTGGGTGTCAAGGGGTTTGATTGCCATGCAATGTTCTTATGAATGACATAATGAGTAATGATTTGGGTGGAGGGGGTCAGTCAATGAATCAGGGCATAGGTTCTTGTAAGGAAGTTACTGAAGTGTGAACTGCTGTACCTAACTGCGTAGAGGTGTGTTTGCTTAGTCATGTGTAATTGCTCCTGATCATATATTTAGTTTTATTATTGCAAATCAGGATTATATGATGAGATGCAGTAATAGCAATAAAAATCCTTGCTGTTATAAAATGTTCTATTTGTAAACATATCATAAAACAGTAGATCTTCAACCAGTGCCAGGCAGGTCAGCAAAACAACACCCAAAACCAAGTAACAAAACATTTGCAAAACAAAAAAAAATTAAAGTGCAGAACACAGTGGAGACACGACTGAACTCCCTTCCCCTCCTCTGCCTTCTCTTCCCCTCCTGTCCCCATCCCACTGCTGGTCCCACATTCTTCTTTCCCTGTTTTCCACACACTTGGTTCCAGAGGAGAAGGATGGATGGATCCACAGGAGATGGGGTAAGAAGGAAGGCTGCATAAGTTTAGTGCCCTGCCCAACCACACATTGGGCCTGATTGCATGGGCCATCCAGGCATGGAGTTGTCTGAGTTACTTCTAGACCAGAGGGTGCGTTGCAAATGGATCAGACCACGGTGTGGGAGAGGCAGCAGGAGCTGGTACTCTTCCAGCCATGGTGGAGATGGGTTGCTCAAACTGTTCTCTTTGTTGTGCTCTGTTGTCCTTCCTTAGCCACCATTCCCCTTCCAGGAACTGCATTGCTGCCTGCTCCCATGCTAAAACACCTGTCCTCCAGCTCTGCGGTAAGCCTCAGCCTTTCCGTCTGCCTCTCAACATGCCGGTTCTCTTGTCTTAAGTCTCCTTGCTCCTGGTACTGGACCTGCTTGTTGGCCCTTTCAAGAACTTTGATCATAACTTCATATGCTTCCTCTTGGAACTGTCTATGAAAGTATGTTGAGTCAAGCTGTGGACATACAACAGCTAGGAAAGGTCAAGGGACCTGAAACTGAGCAAGACCCAGAGGCTTATTGTCTCGAAGAGCTCAGTGAAGGAGCACAGAATTAATTATTGTGGAAGTTCAAGGACATCAAATGTTACATTTCAAACCCCAGTAGACTGAGAGAGGAATGGTTCAGTTCACAGAATGGCCCTGGACATAGCCTGGTTAACCACACGTATAGAGGTGAGAGACAATGGTTACAAGTTGTTTCTGTTTGATAAATTTTGCATAACTAGGGGTAGCCTTGCAACAAACAGCTTCTTCTGTCATTTCAGTCGTTTGTGTTTTGGATGACATAACTATTTTTATGGTGCCCTTGTGGCAAAGGCAGATGTTATTCCAAGTTACTGCTGGGAAACCTGTGGTCTATGTAGCGAAGTATTCAAATATATAGTGACTGTTCGGCACTTCTATGAGTGGAATGGGCTGGTCAGCTACCAAGGTGGTCCTGGAAAATACACCCTTCCCTGCAATGTGACTGCCTAGCTGGAGTTCCTGCTTCAGGAAAAGCATCCGTCTATCGGGATCTGGGATTTGGTCAAAATCCACGAGGAAATTAATAGGATACTGTGTTAGCTTCCACATGGCTTAGCCTGTTATGGCTGCATGCAAATGTGCAGAACTCCACAGCCTTCCTTCTCCCTGCCCTGGGCACATTTCTGGACAAAAATGGACACCCTGGTCATACTTGAGAGAAATGATTTTGTCCCCTACGGACTGCCATGGACTTAAGGTCAGGCTTGACAAAGCCCTGGCTGGGATGATTTAGTTGGGATTGGTCCTGCTTTGAGCAGGGGGTTGGACTAGATGACCTCCTGAGGTCCCTTCCAACCCTGACATTCTAGGATTCTACTTCCAACTGAAATGGGCTAGATTTGGAAATAAACATGTTTTCCCAAACACACACAGAGACTTCATTGTTTCCTGGCAGCTCCACAGACAGTTGAGTGACTACAGAGCAGCAAAGGTAAAATCATTGTTATTTTAAGGAAAAAATGAATGACCATAGAAAAAAAATCAGTGCCTGTCCAGTGAAAATGCTCTTCAAAGATGTTCTTTACTGTTTGCATTTCCCAGCTACCATATTGAAAGCCATGTGAAGAGAAGAGTTGGGGAAGGTGGTTGAGGGATGACAAGGCGCTGGATATAATCTGCTATTGGTGGGCACATGCTGGTAGCTGCAGATTCTGATAACTGTTACCTTGCTGTGGTAATTAACTGTTAAATGGAGCCAGAAACTTACCAGACTCAGGGGAAGATTCTGCCTCCTCTGGGTTTGCTGCAAGCTCAGCAGTGGGCTGTTCATAGAATCTCAGAGTTGGAAGGGACCTCAGGAGAGCATCTAATAGAGTCCAACCCGCTGCTCAAAGCAGGACCAGTCTCATTTTTGCCCCATATCCCTAAAAGGCCCTCCTCAAGGACTGAACTCAAAACCCTGGGTTTAGCAGGCGAATGCCCAAGCCACTGAGCTATCCCTCCCCACCAGCCCTTTGGGGAATGGGGTGGGGCAGAAGCATCAAACAGCTCCTCCAAGTATGGACCCAGAATTTGTTGCTTATCCTGTTTCACAGCCTGCCGTGGGACCAATTTCAGCAGCAGAGTGACTTGATGGTCCTCGCTCAATGTTGGCTGCTGGTTTCCATCAGTCACCATCCCAGTTGACCAGATCATCATGCACCACCGTTGGTTCTGTGATGGGTGCGGTGCTCAGCATCCACTCAAACACCCTATAAAACAGGAATGAGGTTGGCGAGTTGCCCAGGTGCAGTTCTGGTACCTGGTCTTCCAGGTCTCACTCTTGAGCCTCTTGATCTGCTCCCTGCACAGGTCACTATTCCAGAAAATTTGCAAAGTTTTTTCACTATCTGCGTGGTCATTCCTGGTACTTTTGCTAAAGTCCACAGTTTTGCTGACCTTCCACCAGAGATTCACCAAAATCTGGCCGCAGCACCCTTTGCAAAAGACTTCTTTTGGTCAGTCTCCATTGCACACATGAAAGGCTCTGCTCTCCAATGGGGAATTTGCAGCTCGCTGGTCAGAAGATGATGGAAAGGCCGACTCACTGAGCTGCTGCCGTACACCAAAGGGGCTGGCTTCCATTTTCAGAGATTCTTGAGAACAAGAGGACAAAGGAAGTTGGCCCATAGGAATGTGGATACTTTTGGTGGACTTCCAGGACATGAGTCAAGCGGGGCTGTATCTGCACTGCAAAGCAATAAGGCTTATACTCTGGGACCCGGCTTGACTTGGGCTTGGACTCTGCAGCCTAGGAGAGTCCTGGGACCGATCCCTGGGTTAGTGTGATTTGTGTGTAGATGGAAACGGGGTTGGGCTTGAGCCTGAGTCAGAGCCTGGGCTTACACTGCAGTGTAGACATATCCTGAAAGCTCCTGTCCTCAAACCATGAATAACTCCCATCCTTGCCAGAGCATCTGAAAGGCAGTGTCCTATTGCTCCATCTTAGTCGAATGAGAACTGCACTGACAATGGAGAAGTGAGTGATGATCCACACTCCAGAAACTTGCAATGCTGTGTTGCTACTGGTCAATGGGGAATCATTTAGGAGTTGGAAAATCCACAGTGGAGGCTGTCGTCATGCAAAGGTGCAGGGCCATTAACCATCTCCTCCTTTGTAGATGGATTTTTAGCAATGGGGTTCCTGAACTTTGGTGAATGATGGACAGTATGGACATCCCTTTTTGGCACCAGCCCACTTTATAACAGAGTACATCAATAGAAAGGGTTACTTTTCTATAATTATGCAAGCCTTGGTGGCTCACCAGGGACACTTCACCGACATCAATGTGGGCTGGTCAGGGAAGGAGCATGATATCTTATGTGTTGCATAAGAGAAAATGAAGATTTCCTGGACAGACGTCAGGATATGCTTCAAGGGGCACAATCAGAATCAGAGCAGGCTGCACAGCAGGGACAGAAGGCTGGTGAAGAAATCTGGCAGCATGTGACCTCCAGAAGAAGAAAGAGGAGAGTCCTTGTACCACCAATGCAGATACGGGTGACCAACCATTTTCATGTTCTCGCCACAGGTACTAATGTGAAGAGTGGACTAGATGATGCATCTGAGGGAAGAGAGCAGAAGGAGACTCCACTGATTGGAAGGCATGATATGCACTGCCCTAGGAATGGGGGTTCCATGACCACCGCTCCAAAGAGAAAGAGGCAGGTGGTGGTGGTCAGGGACTCCCTCCTCAGCAGGACTGAGTCATCTATCTGCCACCCTGACTGGGAAAACCGAGAAGTGTGCTGCTTGCCAGGAACTAGGATTCACGATGTGATGGAGAGACTGTCGAGACTCATCAAGCCCTTGAATCGCTACCCGTTCCTGCTTCTCCACGTGGGCACCAATGATACTGCCAAGAATGACCTTGAGTGTATCACTGCAGACTACGTGGCTCTGGAAGAAGGATAAAGGAGTTTGAGGTGCAAGTGGTGTTCTTGTCTATCTTCCCTGTGGCTGGAAAAGGCCCAGGTAGGGACTGTTGTATCCTAGAAGTCAACAAATGGCTATGCAGGTGGTGTTGGAGAGAGGGCTTTGGATTCTTTGACCATGGGATGGTGTTCCAAGAAGGAGGTGTGCTAGGCAGAGATGGGCTCCACCTAATGAAGAGCGGGAAGAGCATCTTTGCAAACAGGCTGGCTAACCTAGTGAGGAGGGCTTTAAATTAGGTTCACCAGGGGAAGGAGACCAAAGCCCCGAGGTAAGTGAGAAAGTGGGATACCGTGAGGAAGCACGAGCAGGAGAGCGCAAGAGGGGAGGGCTCCCAGCAGCTTGTGCGATGAGCTGCTGCGGAACCCGGGCTTCCAGGCTCCCTGTCTTCCTGGGCAGCCCAGCTGCCCACTCCACAGATGGCCAGTTGCCCTGGAGACCAGTTCCCTGGCTCTCTGGCTGCCCTGGAGGCCAGCTCCCTGACTATCTGGTCAGCTGACTCCCCAGGCTTCCTGACTCCCAGCAGCAGGTAATGGACTGTGTTGCTTGTTCCGGAGCGCACAGGCTGGGGAAGAGGGTGGAGCGGCCTGGCCCTGGGGGTTTCCACTGCACAGTTCTGGGTTTGGAGGGTGCTGGGGGGGGGGGAAGGGCGACTCCAGCGGGGCTCCCCATGGTGCAGCTGCACCTGTGTCAGCTCCTTGTGTGGCTCCGGCCTGCAGAGTTTCCGGCTGGCTCCTCTCCATGAACAATTCTTTTTCCTCCTGGCTTTCCCGGGAAAGATTCTGAGAACATCCACTCTGCGGTAAACAAATTTTCATTTTGTTCAAATACTGCAATGATAATCACTCTGTGGAAGTCCTAACAATCAATCTTCCCCACAACAGCTCCTCTGTGTATCGAAAGCCTGTGCCGCTACAGCCAAACGAGCAGCTCTTAGTCGAAATATCCCCCCGTATCTCACCTAGCATGTTAGGGCCATTGCCAACAATTGCTGGTCTTCCATGACTCCTGGGTGAGTTTAAAATGTTCTCTCTAGTGGCCCAGACACTTTGAGACACTAGGATGGGTTCACTGCAACCTGACATTCCCTCTTGGCTGACTTTATTAACCCTTTGTTATTTTCCCAGCCAAGGGTCTGCCCTTTGG
This sequence comes from Dermatemys mawii, assembly GCA_007922305.1. Lineage (NCBI taxonomy): Eukaryota > Metazoa > Chordata > Testudines > Dermatemydidae > Dermatemys > Dermatemys mawii. The sequence goes on along the minus strand of ML677397.1, from coordinate 9,271,025 downwards.
CTAGCTATAGGGTGGTAATGATCATTTGACAAGCTCTTCAAAGGAATGCAAATCTACCCAGAACTTTTGTTGGCTAGATTTCAATCCGGTCATTTCTTCCTTCTACATCTAAAAGATGTGAGTTTGGGCAGGTGCAAAGATTTCTGCTTATGAATTAGACTCTCCTGGGACTGGCACAAAGCATCTGTGCTTGCCTTCTCTTCCCACGGAGGACTCCTCACGTTTACCATACAAGTCTGGACAGGCAGAACAACCCTCTGTCTCTTGTGTCTTTGAGATGTTCTTCATCTCACTCAGGAGCCCCTTTTGGGCAGCTCTGGGGGAGTTTAGACTCTCCTTCCCCCAGATGTGCTTGTAACACTCTGGGAGGTTCTGGTAGCATGTGGCTGAGAAGGTCTTTAAGCTGTATGTTAAAAAAACCTCTGTGTGTTGGCTGCTGGGGAATTCAGCGAGGCTGGGCCCAATTCTCTTACTTCCACCAATTTGACACCAGTGTAACTCCACTGGTCCTGGTGGAATTGCTCCTGATCAGCAGCAGAGCGCGTGGAGAGAAGTTCAGGGCAGGTTTTGGAATTCAGGGCCGTAGTTTATGATGTTAGCAACACTAATTCTATTACCTAGCAATAACCCGTGTGAACGAAAAGTCAATCCAGAAATAGCCCCGAGTCCATTGACTGCTGGCTGCCCTTGGCGCTGCTGAGCCAAGCTCTGGTGGATCTGAAGTCATGCTGCCTCTCAAGAAGATGCCTCTGATGAGCTGAACAGTGCTGTTGCCTCACTTGCTTTCCCAGGCTTAGACAGTCTCCTCCTGCAGGCAGCACACTGCTGGAAACTGCACCCGGGGAGTGTGCTGCAAAGGGCAGCTGCCGTTGGAATGACCCTACCTTCCCTGCAGAGCTCTGACTCGGCAGCTGCCCTGGACAGGGGGCTCGGAGTGCGAGAGGCGTATGCTGTGAGCTCTTTTCCCCCTCCCCGCCCCGACCTCTCCTCCAGAGGCAGCAGAGGAGAGCCCAGGGCTCTCAGGCTTACAGCTGTGGTTATTTTATGCCCATTAACATGCCAGCCATAATGGGCATAAAGGCCATCTTGACTCACCCTCTCTGGACGCGTGTTGTAAGCAGAGGCCTTAGTGGAGTCTGCTGTTCGCTCTGGGTACGATTCTCTCCACCCCCAGGGCCAGCATGAGGCCCCAGAGGGGAATGGACAGGGTGGAACATGGGACTAAGGAATAGGTTACCTAGGGAGGTGGTAGAATCTCCTTTCTTAGAGGTTTTTAAGGTCAGGCTTGACAAAGCCCTGACTGGGATGATTTAATTGGGGTTAGTCCTGCTTTAAGCAGGGGGTTGGATTGATGACCTCCTGAGGTCCCTTTCAACCCTGATATTCTATGATTCTATGACCTGCCAGACTGGGTCAGACCTGAGGCCCAATGTTGTGTCTGTGCCAGTGGCCAGCCCCAGGTTCTTCACAGGTAAGCATCAGAGCTCCACAGGAATCTGTCCCCCATATTAGGCCTTGTTCTGGTCTCTAACAGGCAGGGACTGGCTAACGTCCAGAAGCTGGAAGTACAAATGTCTGTTCCCAATCTGTAAGCAGTAACTGTGGTAACTCTGCATGACTAGCTATTCCTAGAAATGGCTGATCGCTTCTTGGTGCTTAGGCCTTGCTTTGGCTCTTGGCACGGGATGATGGACACCAGAGTCAGCAAATGGTTTATTGTTTCACTTCCTTATCTCTGCTCCGCTGCATCGGACTGCTGACAGCCCAACCATTGCATGCGTTATCGAGTTTCCCATCTCTGTTCATTTCCTCTCTAATTGCTCACTTCTCTTGGGTTATCTGTTTGTCACATTGCTCTACTTTACACCATGTTCACCTTTCTCATCTGATTTACCTGTCATAACAACAGCATTGCTAGCAACCTGGAGCCGAGCCCTCTCTGTTTGTAGCAATACTCTCAGTCCCTCCCTTCCCCTCGCATTGTGACCTTCAGAGATAAATACATTTTGGATGGATCTAGGCTATTGACCCAGTGTTTACTGCTGACACATCCCATTCACCGCGGGCCAGATTCATAAGTGCAGGTGCCCAATAGTCTCTTCCGATGCCGAAGTCCAACATATCGGCACCATGGACGTTCTCCGAACTAGCGCGCGGCTGCTGCCTCCCTCATGGGCACCAAAGTGCTCCCCTTTCCCTCCCGCTCAAAATCTCCAGTGTCCTGACGACACCCCACGACTCACCAACAGGTAGGAGCCCTAGCACAAAGCATGGCCCTGTGGGAGTCACAAACAAGGTGTTCCCCTGCCTGGCTCACCATCCCCATTCCATAAAGATGCTCAGAACATGGGTCACACCTGGCACAAAAGAGCCGTGTGTGTTTGTCCCCAGATTACCCAATAGACCAGTGACTGGAGTCTTACTGGGGATGGGGGAGTTTGTATCCCCCTCTGCCTGGTTTGGGCAGGAGCCTGTATCCAGGTGAGTGCCTGAACCACAGGGCAGCTCTCTCTCAATCTCTTCTCCTGGAACTGTTCCCTTTGTATCGCTACTTCAACAATTATTGGAGCAGGGACTGAACCTGACTTTGCCACGTCCCAGGAGTACCCTGACCACGAGGCTATCAGTCTCTTGCACATACTGGCTGCATTAACAGAGTGATTGAGAGACATGCCCTGTCCCCACCCCCGCACTGTATTCTCAATTGCCAGGTGCTTGGGGCGCTCATCTGGGAGCTCTAAAATAGAGAAAACAGGGACTGGAGTCTGGATCTTTCCTACGCAGGGAAGTGCCCTGACAACTGAGCTACTGGTTGTGATGGACTGGCTCTCTCGTTCTCTCTGTTGCTTGTAAAAGAAGGCTGATCTGGCTTAGGTGCCTGGCTCCTGGAGAGGGATCATGGCTGAGAATCCTGAGAGGAGGGTGTCATAATCATACAGAAGCGGGAAGGATAGCTCAGTGGTTTGAGCATTGGCCTGCTAAACCCAGGGTTAGGAGTTCAGCCCTTAAGGGGGCCATTTAGGGATCTGGGGCAAAAATCTGTTGGATGATTTAGTTGGGGATTGGTCCTACTTTGAGCAGGGGGTTGGACTAAATGACCTCAAGAGGTCCCTTCTAACCCTGATATTCTATGATTCTAAAGGTAGCCTAGGATTCCTCCTTACCTGTAAAGGGTTAAGAAACTCAGATAACCTGCTTAGCATCTGACCAAAAGAAGCAACAGGGACAAAAGATACTTTAAAATCTGGAGGAGGAGAGAGGTTTTGTTTGAGCTCTTTGTGTGTGTTCATTCGCTGTTGGGACTGAGAATCAGAGGGGTAGCCGTGTTACTTCTGCAATTCCAGACTAACAAAGAGTCCTGTGGCACCTTAAAGACTAACTAAAGTATTAGAACATAAGCTTTCGTGGGCTAATACCCACTTCGTCGGATG
>ML677397.1:9222411-9267194 GCA_007922305.1 Dermatemys mawii | reverse complement strand
GTGCATCCGACGAAGTGGGTATTAGCCCACGAAAGCTTATACTCTAATGCTTTAGTTAGTCTTTAAGGTGCCACAGGACGCTTTGTTACTCTTGGGACTGAGATGGACCAGACAGCAATTCATTTCCTTCAAATAATTCTGAACCAGTCTTTCATATTATAAAAATTGTAAGTACAGCCAGGCAAGGCATGTTAGTTATCTTTTGTTTTTCATTTGTGAATTTTCCCTTTGCTAGAGGGAGGTTTATCCCTGTTTTGTTTTCCTGTAACTTTGAAACTAAACCTAGGGGAGGTTCCTCTGCATTTTTGCATCTTTTGTTACTCTGTAAAGTTATCTACCAGCCTGATTTTACAGAGGTTATTCTTTACCTTTTCTTTAAATAAAATCCTTCTTTTAAGAATCTATCTGATTTTTTCCATTGTTTCAAGGATCCAGGGGTTTGGATCTGGCTCACATGTAACAATTGGTGAGGGTATTATTCTCAAGCCTCCCAAGAAAGGGGTGTAGGGCTTGGGGGGATATTTTGCGGGGGAATAGGAACTCCACATGGTCCCTTCCCTGATTCTTTCCCTAAATCACTTGGTGGTGGCAGGGGCTATCCAAGGACAAAAGGATTTGTGCCTTCGGGAAGTTTTTAACCTAAGCTGGAAGAAATAAGCTTAGGGGACCTTTCATGCAGGTTCCCACATCTGTACCCTAGAGTTCAGAGTGGGGAGGGAACCCTGACAGAGGGAGATGCCCCAAGGCCCAAGTCCAGGTCCATGAGAGTTAGGCACCTAATTACCTTTGAGGATCTGGCCCTAAGCCCTGTCCCTTTCCTCTGCATTTTATACCAGGCTAGCTCAGGCAGCTCCCCAGTCACATTGCTGGCTCCTCGAGGATCCCTTTCTTAGGTGCCTAACTCTTCCCATATGGCACGCAGGGCACCTGGATGCCTGCCTTGGGCTGAACATCCCATGAGGCAGTGGGTGCCTAGGAGTTCTGCATGGCAATACCACTGTGAGCTTAGCTGTAGCTGGATTCGTTTGTCTCATTCCCATGAAGGTGGCACGGAAGGCCAATGTAGGCCAGGCAACGAAACCCTGGGGAGTTTTCAGCGGCAAACAGGCTTTTCCCCTGGGCCCTGAGCGTCGTGATGGAGGGCGGCTCCCATGTAGGGTGTGAGTCAATAGGTAGGCGTTTCCCCAAGGGATGCAAACAAACAATGTCAAGGCTTTGTTAGCATTTATGGAAATGATTGGCTGCTTTGTATCTCATCTTCTTGAGGCCTTTATGGGCTGCTGATTAGCCCTAATAAAGTTTATTACTCTGCTGTTTATGACTTTGATTGGAATACAACTTCTTACCTCTGCAAAAGGCTCTTGGCCAACAATGGCATTCATGTTGCCGCGAAGCAGCTCAGCTGTGAGTATCGTGTGTGTGTGTGTGCACTTGTGTGTGTGATTTTGGGGGGAAGCAAAATGGCATACCATCCTTTCCCTCAGTGTTCCTTGCAACACCATATAATTATGTGATTCCTTGTTCCTGTGGTGTGGTGAACAGGCGAGCATCATAGAATATCAGGGTTGGAAGGGAACTCAGGAGGTCATCTAGTCCAACCCCCTGCTCAAAGCAGGACCAACCCCAACTAAATCATCCCAGCCAGGGCTTTGTCAAGCCTGACCTTTAAACCTCTAAGGAAGGAGATTCCACCACCTCCCTAGGTAACCCATTCCAGTGCTTCACCACCCTCCTAGTGAAAAAGTTTTCCTAATATCCAACCTAAACCTTCCCCACTGCAACATGAGACCATTACTCCTTATTCTGTCATCTGGTACCACTGAGAACAGTCTAGATCCATCCTCTTTAGAACCCCCTTTCAGTTAGTTGAAAGCAGCTATCAAATCTCCCCTCAGTCTTCTCTTCCGTAGACTAAGCAATCCCAGTTCTCTCAGCCTCTCCTCATAAGTCATGTGCTCCAGGCCCCTAATCATTTTTGTTGCCCTTCTCTGGACTCTTTCCAATTTTTCCACATCCTTCTTGTAGTGTAGGCTCCAAAACTGGACACAGTACTCCAGATGAGGCCTTACTGATGTTGAATAGAGGGGAACAATCACATCCCTCGATCTGCTGGCAATGCCCCTACTCACAGAGCCCAAAATGCTGTTAGCCTTCTTGGCAACAAGGGCACACTGTTGACTCACATCCAGCTTCTCATCCACTGTAACCCCTAGGTCCTTTTCTGCAGAACTGCTGCCTAGCCATTCGGTCCCTAGTCTGTAGCAGTGCATGGGATTCTTCCATCCCAAGTGCAAGACTCTGCACTTGTCTTTGTTGAAGCTCTTCAAATTTCTTTTGGCCCAATCCTCTAATTTGTCTAGGTCCCTCTGTAGCCTGTTCCTACCCTCCAGCGTATCTACCACTCCTCCCAGTTTAGTGCCATCTGCAAACTTGCTATGGGTGCAGTCCATGCCACCCTCCAGATCATTGATAAAGATATTGAATAAAACCGGCCCCAGGACCGACCCTTGGGGCACTCCGCTTGATACCAGCTGCCAACTAGACATGGAGCCATTGATCACAACCCATTGAGCTGACGATCCAGCCAGCTTTCTATCCACCTTATGGTCCATTCATCCAGCCCATACTTCTTTAACTTGCTGGCAAGAATAATGTGGGAGACCGTATCAAAAGCTTTGCTAAAGTCAAGGAACAGCACATCCACTGCTTTCCCCTCATCCACAGAGCCAGTTATCTCATCGTATAAGGCTATTAAGTTAGTCAGGCATGATTTGCTCTTGGTAAATCCATGCTGACTGTTCCTGATCACTTTCCTCTCCTCTAAGTGCTTCAGGATTGATTCCTTGAGGACCTGCTCCATGATTTTTCCAGGGACTGAGGTGAGGCTGACTGGCCTGTAGTTCCCTGGATCCTCCTTCTTCCGTTTTTTAAAGATGGGCATTACATTAGCCTTTTTCCAGTCGTCCAGGACCTCCCCGATCGCCATGAGTTTTCAAAAGATAATGCCCAATGGCTCTGCAATCACCTCCGCCAACTCCTTTAGCACCCTCGGATGCAGCGCATCCGGCCCCATGGACTTGTGCTCGTTCAGTTTTTCTAAATAGTCCTGAACCACTTTTCTCCAGAGGGCTGGTCACCTCCTCCACATGTTGTGCTGCTCAGTGCAGTAGTCTGGGAGCTGACCTTGTTTGTGAAGACAGAGGCAAAAAAAAGCCTCAGGGTGACTCCAGATTCCCTAAGCTTTGTCACACCCTCGACAGCATGAGAGACAATATCCAAAGCCTCACGAAAGTCAAGAAATGTCAAACCTACCACCTTCCCCCATCCACTAGGCTCGTTAAACTGTCCAAGAAAGCTCCTAGGTTGGTTTGACAGGATTTATTCTTGAGAAATCCATGCTGACTGTTACTTATCACCTTTTTATCTGGTAGGTGTTTGCAAACTGATTGCTTGATTATTTGCTCTGTTATCTTTCTCCGTCCTGAATAGTTTGTAATTCTCCGAGTTGTCCTTACTCTCCTTTTTATAGATGGGTACTAGATTTGCCCTCTTCCAGTCCTCTGGAATCTCTCCCATCTTCCATGACTTTTTGAAGATAATCGCTAATGGCTCAGACATCTCCTCAGTCAGCTCCTTGAGAATTCTAGGATACATTTCGTCAGGCCCTGGGGACTTGAAGACACCTAACTGTCAAACCAGAGCCAATCTAGCCTCATGGGGATTAATGTAATTGCAAATTGTTTTTAAACCATAGCACTGGTACCCTGTCACTGTCCAGCAAGAGCTGGAGGAGATGGAGCTTGGGGCTTCTGCTCTATGCTAAGGTGCCCGTGTTTGCCAAGCCTCACAAACTTCAGGCAGAGTGTTAAACTGGAGAAAACAAAGAGACAGGTTAATGGCAGGAAGATTGGGCCATAAAAATGCTATTGAAATATGCTAGCACCTACTAAAATCAATATTTTTGTTACAGTGGGTGTGTATACAACCAGCTGACCCTTGAATGCTTTGAGTTGAGGAGACTCGCCAAACCCATGTCATCTGTTCTTGTGGAAAGGGCAGAAGTGCTAAATGACTTTTTTGTTTCAGTTTCCACAAAAAGTTGAGGCTCGATCACATGTCCCATAATGAACGCCAGTGAAATCGAGGGAGAATGCAAAATGAATTAAAATACGGCAAGAGCAAGTGAATAACTTAGACAAGCGTTTTTTCCTGGGGTTTGGTTCCCCAGCCATTCTTGCACCGCTGTAACGATTTGGATTTCTAAATTGGTATCATGCCTGTACGGCAAGGCCCAGAGAAGCATGGTGCAGTCACGTGATCCATCTGCCAGGTCATTCCTTGACTTCGCAGGTTCCCCCATGTTGTGGTCAGGAGCATTACTACACCAATGTTAGGTAAAAATCAGCTTGTCCTACTCACCATTCCCACACCCAGGCAGTGCGGAGTCGGATTATAGCTCAAAACTGTCAGAGGCCAAGTAAGAAACACACTGAAGCCACGTAACTTTGATCAAAGGGCACGCACCCCCATCAGGCTAGTAGCTTCGGAGGCGTATGGCAGCTTTACTAGTTTCACTCAGCAGTATTTATAGGTTTAAGGCAGGCAACGGAAAGTTTTCGGGTACGTGTCTGCATATTCTCAGGCATAACGGGATTAAACCGGTTCTGCGGTGGTTTGATCAAGCAGACAGAAAGGCGGGAGAAGGAACAATAGCAAGCATGTTTGTTCAAGATAAGAAAGTTCAGCAAGGCCGAAAGGAATTTGCTACAGAGGGGGCTTTCTTACCCAACAATTACCCCCTCAGCAGCCTTGAGACAAAATGTATCAAGAGCTGCATTTAATAGGAACCATAATGAGGAGGTGGATCCCGCGCCAACTCTAAAAGAGTGGGATCTTTGGTCGTAGTCCTTAGAAATACATGTTTCACTAGGAAAGGAAAGTACTGGCAAAAGCAGACCCCTAATTTGACAAGTACATACAAAACAATCACAAAAATTAAACCACACGTAATATACCAGAGCAAATTTCAAATCCATGAATTTAGATTAGGAATCCATCCAAACAGGGTGTCACCGGGGCCCGCGGCCAATGGCCTCGGACTCAGTGGCTAAGTGGCGCATCAATTCAATTTGAGCAGTAACATTCAAAGCATAATCAACAATGTGGGTACAGCATTCTGTACCAACTAATGCACAGACGCCCCCTTTTTGGACCAAAACAGTCTAGGGCCATTCTGTTCTGCAAGGTTATCAAACGAGCTTGAGTTAATTCCACATTTAACAGAGAAAGAGATAATACTGTAGAATTGATAAAGGTTTCTGCAATACGTTGGAGGGCAAGAATATCTAAATGGTTGGCTGCAGAACCATGAAAAGGGACGGTGCCTCTGAGATAAGTTTCACCAGTAGCAGTGAAATCGGAGTCTTCAGGATTTAAACCTACTAGGCGGGCAAGGGCGCCTACTCAGGGATTCGGAGCTCTGACTTCGAATCCGCCCTCCCGGGACACGGTCTAAAACTCTGGCCCCCAAAATCATCTTTCCGAGATAACAACTACCATACATATTAGTGAACACATGTTTTCGTGCTCGGTGTCCACAGATCCAATAGATGTCGGTGGAGCTACCATCAATATAATTTCCGGGTTCTGCCATCCAGGCATTTAGTTATTTAAACAAGAGCTGAGTAGTAGATCCAACTTCATACGTGCAGTTCCGAACGCAGGACCAAGTATTAGTAAACTCGGGCAGGTGGGCAGCACAGGACCTAACATCGGTTACAGGCTGGCTCCATGATGAGTTGAAACAGTGGGTTGAATTAAAGGTTAGGTGACAATGTGACTTGCCTGTGAACATCGTTCGTCCGGCAGTGCCGTTCTGCACTCGTTCAGAACAAAGAATTCCTGTCATACTCGAGAAGAGGGGAAGAGAGATATTGGAGTGGGACATGGTAAATGGAGATTGACCGCCCCCTAACTGATTGTCTCCCTCATAAAAGGCATCCCCAATAAATTCTGTAAGGTTAAAGCTTATATTCACCAGGGGGACACCGTTACGGGGGGTTGGGGGAAGGTGAATGCAGACCCAGCATCGTGATTGGTTTGCTTCCCTTGCTATTTGATGCACTAATCCTACAAACCCATTCGTTTCCCATGATCCCCGTCCTACATAAAATAACAGGCAGATAAAAAGAGTTACTAGTGTGAAGAGCTTTTGCATTTTCGCTTAGGCAGCTTGAGCTTGGTGGCGGATAGGGGTGAGCTGGTCCACTGCGGAGTCCCTGGAAGCCCATCAATATGGTCCACTACCGCCAGCTTGACATGGGAGTGGTGGATCCAGGATTTTCGCTCATCCAGGAAGACCGCATTTTGAGTTGTCAGGAGCACTTGATAAGGTCCGGTGAACCTTGGTTGCAAAGTGTCGCTGCAAACCAACTTCCTGGCCCAAATAAAATCCCCTGGTTGAAATGGGTGAATCTGTTCTTCCAACGGCACTGTCTGTGGAAGCTGTGCAGCCTTCCACAGGCTGCGGAGACAAGCCTGTAAGGAGAGAAACTGAGAAGCGATCATGTGATCCCCCCCCCCCCAGGGAAACATCAGCACGTGGCAATGCCCCACCTTTAAAAGGAGGGTGGCCATAAAGGAGTTCAAAGGGAGATAATCCCAACACACACGTTGGGCGAGTACGAAGGTGAAACAGGACTAGGGGAAGTACCTGAGGCCATTTCAACCCCGTTTCCCGACAATATTTCGCCAACGTAGACTTGAGCTCCCTATTCATACGCTCCACCTTCCCGCTAGACTGAAGGTGATAAGGCGTACGAAAAGTGTGAAATGCCCAGTCCCTGTTCTAAACAATTTAGAACGTGTCCAGTAAAATGGGGTCCACAGTCTGAATCATGCATGAGGGGGATACCAAAATGGGGCACAATGTCCTTGAGGAGAATCTTTGCAACTGTGGTCGCAGTACAGTTAGCGGTGGGAAAGGCCTCGACCCAGGAAGTCAGGGGACAGAAGAAAACCAGGAGGTACTTTTTCCCAAAAGCCTTCGGAATATCTGCAAAATCAATCTGAAGATGTTGAAAAGGAGCGGCAGGTAATGGTCTCTGGCCTTGGGGGTCTTGAGAGGCGGTGCAGGTCCATTGCGCTGGCACGTGCTGCATGCTTTCACTATTGATTGACAGAGAGGTTGAATGCTCGGGGCATACCAAAAGCAAGTGATGGTATCCACAAGGGCATGGGTGCCACAATGGCCCCCTTTATCATGGTGCCACTGAGCTGCCACAGAGTAGGTAGAGTGGGGAAGACAAAGGCGGCCATCCGGCATGAGCCAGGCACCACCACCTAATGTGGCCCCGAGAGTCTTCCATGTCCGTAACTCGGCGGCTGGTACAGGCACGGAGGGGCCTGAAAGGAAAGGAGAAGTTACCAGGGCCAGCGTGGGCAAAGCTAAAGGCAGAGTGGCAGCGTTCTTTGCAGAAGCGTCTGCGAGGGCGTTTCCTCTGGGAACAGAAGTATCATCTTTGGAATGGGCCCAACAGTACACCACCGCCAAGACCGCGGGCTCCTGGAGAGCGTACAAAAGCTTAAGGACAAGGGAAAGGTGTTGGATCGGCTTACTGGCAGCAGTCTGAAAACCGCGAAACTTCCAAAGGTGGATGTGGCAATACACAACCCCAAAAGTATGTTTGGTATTGGTAAAGATGGTAACAGTCTTACCGGCAGCCAACTGGAATGCTTGGGCCAGGGCGTAGAGCTCAGCAGCTTGAGCTCCCCAATTTCCCAGGAGGGAAGCAGCCTCAAGGATGTCCCACTCAGAAGTAACGGCGTAACCAGTGAAACGCTTACCGTTGATGTAAAATGAGCTGTCATCCGAGAGAAGGATGCAATCAGGATTATCCAGAGGTACATCAAACAGTTTTGTCCCTTATTTGCAGGGCATTAGAGACCACCTCGATATAGTCGTGCTGATCCTGAGGGATAAGCAGCTCGGGAAGCAAGGTAGCAGGGTTAAGAGGTCCGCACTGTTTGAAAATCAAATTGGGATCTTCCAAAAGTTCAGCCTCCAGCTGTTGTTGGCGATGAGCCGAGAACACTTGGGTCGTGCCCTTCTGTAAAAGGGCCGACAAAGCATGAGAGGTCCAAACTGTAGTAAAATGGCCCAGGGTAAGGCTCTTGGCTTTTGCCACCAGTAGAACAGTCGCTGACAGAGTCCGAGTGCAGGATGGGGTCCCCTGGGCCATGGGGTCGATCTGCTGAGAATAAAAGGCAACCGGGAAATGATGAGGCCCATTTAAATGAGTAAGGACACCACTAGCAACTCCACCCGTTCATGAATAAAAAGATGAAAAGGCTTGTCATAATTGGGAAAATGGAGAGACATAGAGGAGGTCACACTGTCCTTGAGTAGCTGGAAGGCTTGAATTGTGTCTGGGGACTACTGCAAGGGGTCCGGAGCAGAGTTAGCAGAAAGGCGGTGGAGCGGCTTGCTTAGCTCCCCGCAGGAGGGCAACCAAGGACGACAAAACCCTATCAATCCCAGGAACCCCCAAAGCTGTCTCTTGGTTTTCAGTAGGGGACACTGTCGGATAGTCTTTATACGGGCTGGATCCATTAGCCGTCCCTCCGAAGTTAGCAGGAAGCCAAGGTAACGGACCCTTTGTAAGACCCACTGAATTTTACTGGGGTCTACCTTGTGACCTCTAGAATGCAGATATAATAAAAGTGCCTTACCGTTGATCCAGAGAGCGGCTTCCTCTCGCTTACCTAGCAAGATATCGTCTACCTATAAGACCAGCGTAGATCCCTGTGAGCAGGCAAAACCTTCTAAGTCATGATGAAGGCATTGGCTAAAAATCGTAGGGCTGTCTTGAAAGCCTTGAGGAAGGCGTTGCCACACATAACTCTGTCCCTCTCAGGTGAAACCAAAGAGGTATTGTGAGTCAGGGCGCACAGGAATACTGAAAAAGGCAGACTTTAAATCAATAACAATAAACCACTGGGCATCCCAGAGAATCTGACTAATAATAGTGGCGGGATCAGGGACCACCGCGTGAAGAGGAACCACATATCGATTAATAAGTTGCAGGTCCTGTACAAAACGCCAACGGACAGGGTCACCTTCTCTTTTAGGGGGTTTCTTGACTGGGAGGATGGGAGTGTTGCAGGGGGTGCGCTGAGGACGGACTAGCCCTTGCGCAATGAATCCCTCGATAATGGGGTGAATGCCCTCTCGAGCTTCCAGTGACAGAGGATATTGGGGAATCGACAGAGGAGGTAAGGAAGGTTTAACTTGAATTTTAACTGGCTCCGCCGAAAGGAGCAAGCCAACATCAGTGTCAGAAGTTCCCCAAAGGGACAAAGGCAGATCAGTGAGATCAGCGGGGAGGGAAGAAAGGGGTTCCCGAATACCCGGGGTCGTGGCCGAATCTCCTGACATAGTCATTAACAGTCCCACCCCCTCAGGGTACAGGCTAAAGTGGCCTCAAGTTTACAAAGTAAGTCCCAACCCATTAAAGGGATCGGACAGGCTGGGGAAAAAAGAAAACGGTGAGAAAAACATTTATTAGCAAAAACAACATTTAAAGGCAAAGTGAGCCCAAGATTTTGCGGGTTACCCTCCACCCCGATTGCAGTTTTTACCTCCGAGGACAACCAAGGAGAGGGAGCATGATTCAACAGAGAAAAGGTGACCCCTGTGTCAATGAGAAAAGATACAGAGAGACCTTGGACTAAAAGGGTTAAACGGGACTCCGCAGTGGGGGAAGAAAAGGAGAGAAGGGAGCCTTCCAGAGACATTAAAGAAATGAGACCATCACATTGTCTGCCTTCGTCCCCGGGGCACCGTCACTTAGGATGCTGTTGCTGTCCTCTATAGTTAACCTAGGCCTGGGGAATGGGTTGAGCTGGCAGCACGGAGGCAAACTCATCTTCAGTATAACTGTTGGCAGATACGGCCGGACCACCTGGGCATCCCCAGGGGAACTCACATCTAAAGTGGCCAGGTTGCCCGCATTGAAAACAATTCCCCAACGGCTGGGGTAGCCAGGATCCTCTTCCTCTGGCACCCCGAAACCCTCTCCCACGACTGCGCCCCCGGCTCCAAGCGCCGCCATGGCCACTGTGAAAGGTGAGAGCCATCAACTTGTATTCTTCCTTCCTATCTTTCTTTTTACTATGTTCTTTCTCCTTTTCCCACGCGAAATCAGCTACATCCAATACCGAAGTGACAGACTCACCACCCTGCCCGGGACAGAAATTTAACAAATACTCCCGTACAGGGGGTACGGACTGAGTCACAAAATGTGAAATAAGGGTAGGATGATCCTCCTCTCTCTCAGAGTCCAGTTGAGTGAACATCCGAGCTCCCTCTAATAACCGCGACCAGAATTTTCTGGGCGGCTCATAAGGTTCCTGCCGAATTTGCAGGAATTTAGCCTGGGTGGGTGAGCAGCAAGCCAAATCTCTCAGTCGACCCAATAGTCATTCCCTATCCGTCCTCAATTGCATTCTCTGAGCCTCTGTCCAATCCTGGGGGCCGCACTGGGCCACACGCTCCTGCCTAACCATCCAAGTAACATTCGCGGCGTCACTATCGCCCTACTCTCTTTTGGCCGTCCACAGCCTGCTTCTTTCTTCTCCTGTCAACATTCTTCCCAACAACTGGTCTACATCTGCATAAGTGGGATTATGATTTAAAAACAACCGCTCTATCAGTTCCAGGACCTTCTGAGGCTTTTCCCCGAAGATTCCTGCTAACCGTCCCTGCTCTTTAAGATCCCACTCAAGCCATCCCTTACTTTCCACAATATTAGTATGCTGCAATGTACCGTCCTGACCCAAAAAGGGCTGATCATGGACCTGGAGAGGCATTTGAAAAGGGGGTTTACCAGGACTTCGTCCAGGCGGACTTGATATAAGCTGATCTAGCCTAGCCTGTAACTCCTGTAAGTTTCGTAAAACCTTAGTTATGCTGCGAGTGACCCTTTTATCTGAAGAGGGGTCTCCCCCTTCTTCCCATCCAGTTTCGTCGGATTCCGGGGGGGGGGGGGTGTCCGACAAACTCGCTCCCGTCCCCTGAGAAGTGCCCTCATGGGAAGGATATAGCAGGGCAGGGGCGGTAGGAATCAAATGGCGGTCTAAAACACGCCATGGTTTACATTCCTCATTAAAATAACAGAGGGGAGGAATATCCTCTTCGGGAGAGGGTCGGATCACCATTATCTTTAGAGATTTCCACAGTCCCTCTGCGGAATCCCAACAATACCAATAATTTAACTGTCGCGGATGGTTGTCTTCGATCTGGACCCTTACTCCTCTTAAGGCCGTCCGCTCGAAAGAACCATACGTAGGCCACCGTTCCTCTGGGTTAGCCAATACTGCAGTATACCCAGTCCAAGCTGTCACACACAGAGTGTACAATTTCCTTTTAGTCATTCCCTTTTGGACCGGTAATTTTCCTTCATCCCACAAATTATTCATAATGCCCAAAAGGTTTCCAACAGGGACACTGGTCTCTTGCCCCATGGTGTCTGACAGGAACTTTCCAACTGACGCTTATCCTACCGTCTGGCACACGACCCCCAGTACCGAACCGGGTAGGAGAAATCTCCCGCGGCACCGACCGATTCGTATACGGGTGATCAAAACCGCCGCGCCACACCAGAGGATCCCGGATGAGCCCCCAAATTACTAGGTAAAAGTCAGCTTGTCCTACTCACCAGGCAGTGCGGAGTCAGATTATAACTCAAAACTGTCAGAGGCCAAGTAAGAAACACACTGAAGCCACGTAACTTTGATCAAAGGGCACGCACCCCCATCAGGCTAGTAGCTTCGGAGGCATACGGCAGCTTTATTAGTTTCACTCAGCAGTGTTTATAGGTTCAAGGCAGGCAATGGAAAGTTTTCAGGTACGTGTCTAGTTCTGCATATTCTCAGGCGTAATGGGATTAAACCGGTTTTGCAGTGGTTCAATCAAGCAGACAGAAAGGCGGGAGAAGGAACAATAGCAAGAATGTTTGTTCAAGATAAGAAAGTTGAGAAAGGCCAAAAGGAATTTGCTACAGAGGGGGCTTTCTTACCCAACACCAGCCTTACTAATGAGCCCATCAGGAGCAAGTGGGCTCAGACTCACAGGAACTAGGGGCTTGCACAAACCTCTGCTTGGCTCCCTGTAGTTTTCTTTTCGTGTTAAATTTCATCTCTGGGGATCATTATTAACCTTGACAGTCCATAGGGATGAGCTCCGAAGTGCTTTTTTGACTGCCGCTGCACATTGAGTGGATGTTTTCAGAGAACTATCCACAATGACTCCAACATCTTTCTTGAGTGTTAACAGCTAATTTACGCCCCATCATTTTGTATGTATAGTTGAGAGTCTCTTTTCCAATTTGCATTATTTTGCATTTATCAACACTGAATTTCATCCGCTATTTTGTTGCCCAGTCATCCAGTTTTATGAGATCCCTTTGTAACTCTTCGCAGTCTGCTTTAGATTTAACTATCTTGAGAAGTTTTATATCATCTGCAAACTTTGCCACCTCACTGTTTACCCATTTTTCCAGATAATTTATAAATATGTTGAACAGTAATGGTCCCAATATGGACCCCTCAGGAATATCACAATTTCTGTCTCTCTATTCTGAAAACTGATAATTTATTTCTACCCTTTGTTTCCCATCTTTTAACCAGTTACTGATCCATGAGAGGATTCCCCTCTTATCCCATGATGACTTACTTTTCAAAAGTCAATACATTTTTTTTAAATTATATATTTTTTAGAAATCTAAGACTGTTATGTGTTTTGGTGTATTTTGCATTATCCTTATGTTCAATTTGCATTATCCTAAAAAATTTAAGTTATGTATTCATAACTCTTTTATATGTTGCAGGTCAAAGTGAAAACGCGAAGACAAAAAAACCATACAACAATTTTTCCACTCAAAGGCCTCGAAAACTAACCAAGGTGAAGAATACATCAAGAGCCAAGAATAGATCAATATGTCATCTGAAGGGTCGCGTGGTGTATCTACATCCGACCAGCCCAAAGCACAAATACAGCTACCTACTGAAGAAACAGTGTTTCCAAAACCTAAAGGCAGTTCCCGATGTTTGGTCGATCAAAGTATTCCCATTTATTGAAGTTACAAAAGATGGCTACTGGTGCACTTCTTTCCAAAATGCTTACAAAGAAGGAAAGCTTTCCAATGCCATAATTAGCAAAGAAGTGCAGGAGTTTGGTTTGTCAGACCGATCAGCAAAGCCAATGCTGACAAACTACGTGAAAAGGCAGCAAAACACCAGGCCTCTGGGCTGCATCAACATGCAGAAAGCCTTATAAACCTACTTTCAAAGCCAATTTTAGAAGTACTTAATGAAGCTGTCAAGAATACCGAAGAGACAACACAGTTGAACAAACATGGCTGTGGCATCATACTTTCTATTTAAGCAAAAGATAACATTGGCCTCCAGTGTGTGGTAAGTGCACTGTCACTTGTTCATCCTGAAGTTGAACACTGGTTCCGAACAAGACCAGAAAGTGCTCACTATCCTTCTGCAAGAAACTCAACTGACTGGCTAGAAGCACGCAGTACAACAGTGAAAGATTCAACAGTTGAAAAAGTGAAGAACTCTCTCACCACATTCAAAAAATTTGCATACATGGCTGACGAATTAACCGATGAAAATAGGCATCAAGTATTAAGTCATTCGGTATGTTATCTTGATGTCAGTGGTAGGCCAGTAGATGCATTTCTAGATGCTCAAGTTATAGAAGACACATCAGCTGCATCTGTGATAATTCACATCTTAGAAGAGTTAAATGCTTGTCAACTGGACCCCAAACAGATGGCTGCTTGTGCATTTGAAGTTTGCAACTCCATCTCTAGAAGACATGGTGGAGTATGAGCTTTGCGCAGACAAAAATGTAACCCTAATCTCTCCTATACACACTGCAGAGGCCATCTACTCCAACTAGCACTAGTATGAGCTGCAGAATCAGGCACCTAAGTCCCTTTGGGAGCTTTCAAAAATCTCACTAGGCGCCTGCTGTAACTCTAGGAACCCAAATACCTTTGGAAGGATCAGCTGGCTCTGTGCCTTTAATTGGTGCTTAGGAGCAATTTGCGTCAGAGCAAAATCAACAGAGACATCAGCTAATTAATAGACTGAAGGACCATACTAAAGTGATAAATGATTCCTTGGCTACTGTGTGGGAGGAAATTAACTCAGGGTGAAATGAGACAACCCTAAGCAACCTGCCGTTGGATTAATAAAAATCCATAGCTACCTATGGACTGTGGCTATGGGTCATAGAGGGTTCCTTCACATGCCATTACTGCGGGATGATGGTGTCCACCCTGTTATTGGAATGACAGATAATCAATGTTCTACGCTGTTGTGTACCCAAACACTTGAAACCATAAGCTGCAAAGCACAACCCGTAAGACACTCTGCTGGCTAGTGTGTCCCAGTGCACAAACTCCAGTGACACAATCTGTAAAGCTGGAGAGACAATGAACGGCCTCCATCTCAGATTCTACAGCACAGAGGCAACAAAGTCAAGACATCGATTCTGTCCCATTAAGGTCTGAGTCTAATGGTGTCGTGGGCTACCTCTGTATTCTCCATGGCAAAAGACTCAGAATTGCAGATGCCAGTAGTTAAAAATTAATGGCAAATGTAATGCACTTCAAGATATGGGTTCTGTTCTTTGAAAACATGAGATTCTTTATTATTTCAGTCATAGCACAAGGCACACGTCTGTACCACAGAACAGAGACTTGGGGCTTTGTGTGAAAACAGTGCCCCAAAACCACCATGTCCACCTGTTTCCTCTTGGCACCCACAGTAACCCCAGCAAGCAAGGGCAGGAACAGAAAGGAAGACACTGGGGGGTTGTCCAAAAAGTTCAACCACTGTGCACTTCCTTTTTGTCACTGTGTACTCACTTTGGTACGTGCCTCACAGAATCATAGAAAATCAGGGTTGGAAGGGACTTCAGGAGGTCATCTAGTCCAACCCCCTGCTCAAAGCAGGACTACCCACAACTAAATCATCCCAGACAGGGCTTTGTCAAGCCTGACCTTAAAAACCTCTAAGGAAGGAGATTCTACCACCTCCCTAGGTAACCCATTCCAATGCTTCATCCTCCTCCTAGTGAAAAAGTTTTTCCCAATAGCCAACCTAAACCTTCCCTACTGCAACTTGAGACCATTACTCCTTGTTCTGTCATCTGCTACCACTGAGAATAGTCTAGATCCATCCTCTTTGGAACCCCCTTTCAGGTAGTTGAAAGCAGCTATCAAATCCCCCCTCCATCTTCTCTTCTGTAGACTAAACAATGGCAGTTCTCTCAGCCTCTCCTCATAAGTCATATGCTCCAGGCCCCTAATCATTTTTGTTGCCCTTCTCTGGACTCTTTCCAATTTTTCCACATCTTTCTTGTGGTGTGGGCCCCAAAACTGGACACAGTACTCCAGATGAGGCCTAATCAATGTCAAATTGACAGAAGTCAAGCAGCGAGCCCTTTAACAGTCATGTAAAGTTTTACTCTCATTTCTGAGTAAGACACTTATGTGAACCTAGAGAATGTTTATTTGTGGGCTGCACTTCTAGCCTATGAGGAAGGACCATCTATTCGTCTTTTACTGCAGTATTTAATATGTATTGTTATACTTCTTCCTCCCATTCACTCCTGATGGCAGTTGTGACCATACCTGTTGGCTGTGTGTCTCCTTAAGCCCCTGCCGAACATGGATAACAAAGCCTATTGGGTTGTCTGCTTATTTGAGCTCACCTGGTAGCTCTAATGTGCAGAGCAACTCTAGATTTTGATGCTTTTCAATGGCAGTGGCTGCAACACAGTCAGAAACATCAGAAGATGTGGGGAGCAAGCAGAGGACAGTGACTGGCCATGAAAGACTTAGCCCCATCATTTCTTGTGTTCTTAACCTGAATTCTCAGCATTGTGTTTTACATGGTTATCTTAATATTTCACCCAAGAGTTCACACGGTGTGGAAGGGTATTGCAAAGTGCTATGGTACCATCCAAAGGGGTTGGCTCTGGAATATATGTGCGATCTGTATTTATGATCTATTGAATTGGATATTTTTCTAAAAGACATGCTCTATTTCAAAGCTGACTCAATTCAGAGAAATCATCTGGCCTGTGTTATGCGGGATCGGATTAGAGGATCGCAGGGTGTCCCTGAGTTTAAGATCTATGGGATAAAGTGGCACTACTTCTTCAGCTACCTGCATTTCAGAGCATTTTGCTTGTGCACACTCTGCAACGCCAACTCATGCATGAAAACAGGCAATGAAACTAGTTGATAGAAGTTGATCCTTCAAATGGATATCTTCCTGCTCACAGACATGGGCTCAGCTAGGCCCCAGATGGGTCCAGTACCAGACAATTTTTTTCACAAAGTAAATTTCTTTATGGAAAATAAGTTTAAAATATGATTTCACTAGAGAAGCTTCTGCATTTACATGAGTAGTTCTTCAGCTCCTTAAGAACCTGAAGAACAGATCCGAGTAAGCACGAAAGCATTTCTCTCTCACCAACAGAAGTTGGTTCAATAAAAAATATTACCTCACCCACCTTGTCTCTCATTATTAATATTTGTCTTTTGTGTTATTTGAATTACAACCAACAAATGCCATAAATTATATCTTGATACATTTTGGCATGTGCCGCTGAATTACGTCAGTAACGTGACTTTTTAACTTGTCTAATTTAAGTTTGAAGTTCCTGCTAATGCTTATCTGGGTTAGTGTTGCACACAAGCCAAAGTTCAGTTTGCTTCTCTTTCACAAAATTTAAAACAAGAAAAAATGGTTACCTTTCATAACGTCAAGAATCAGAGAGGTAGCCGTGTTAGTCTGGAATTGCAGAAGTCACAAAGAGTCCTGTGGTACCTTAAAGACTAACTAAAGTATTACAGCATAAGCTTTCGTGGGCTAATACCCACTTCGTCGGATGCATGCAGTGGAAGTATCGAGGGGCAGGTATAAATAGGTAGGCAAGAACCAGGTTACAGATAAAAGAGTTAGTCCAATGAGGCTGAACGAGCTTGTTATCTCTAATCAGGGAGGGTGAGGTATTGCACTAGCAGCTGAACTGGAGGTGTGAACAGCGAGAGAAGAGAAACTGCTTTTGTAGTTAGCTATCCATTTGTAATCCTTATTCAGTCCTGAGCTGATTGTGTCAAATTTACAAATGAATTGCAGCTCTGCAGTTTCTCTTTGCAGTCTGGTCTTGAAGTTTTTTTGCTGCAATATAGTGGCTTTTAAATCTGTAATTGTGTGTACAGGGAGATTGAAGTGTTCTCCTACAGGTTTTTGTATATTGCCATTCCTGATATCTGATTTGTGTCCATTTATCCTTTTTCGTAGGTACTGTCCAGTTTGGCCAATGTACATAGCAGAGGGACATTGCTGGCACATAACGGCATGTATTAAATTCGTAGATGTGCAGGTGAATGAACCGGTGATGGTGTGGCTGATCTGGTTAGGTCCTGTGATGGTGTTGCTGGTGTAGATATGTGGGCAGAGTTGGCATCGAGGTTTGTTGCATGGATTGGTTCCTGAGTTAGAGTTATTATGGTGCGGTGTGCTGTTGCTGGTGAGAATATACTTGAGGTTGGCGGGTTGTCTGTGGGCCAGGACTGGCCTGCCTCCCAAGGCCTGTGAAAGTGAGGGATTGTTGTCCAGGATGGGTTGTAGATCATTGATGATGCGTTGGAGAGGTTTTAACTGAGGACTGTAGGTGATGGCCAGTGGTGTTCTGTTGTTTTCTTTCTTGGGCTTGTCTTGCAGCAGCAGGCTTCTGGGTACACGTCTGGCTCTGTTGATCTGTGTCTGAGCCTGTGGCCATGGGCCTGCATGATCAGTTCCAGAATTAGAGGCAATTGAAAGGGCGTCCTCACAGACATCTGCAGAAGCGGTGTCTAACGTACCAGTGCATGAGCATGGCACTAAAGGGGTTGCCACAGCTGACCCTACGGATACTGCTAAGGCAAAAAAATCACTGGTGACTGTGGACATGGGCATCTAGAATGAAATCGACATGAGCAAGTACTCAAAAATAATCGTTGGAGCCGAGGCAGGACGGCTGTTGTTCCTTTTTGAAATATTAACTGTGTTTATGATCTGTTTCTGCCAGTGCAGATCTACCATAAATAAAAGTTCAATTTTTTGCATGCAAAAGTCAGAAACAAAGGCTTTGTTTCTATCTGAGCAAACTGCCATTCCTTTTTTGACATAGATTTTGATGCATAAGCAACTGGTTTCCCTGAATCACCATACTTTTGTAATACAGCTGCTCCTTGGCCTCATTTGGAGTCATCATCTGAAGACAATTTTGTGAGTCTATTACTCTCAAATAGTTTTAATATTGGAGCTGTTTTTATTAGTTACTTAGGCTGCTTAAATTCTTCACTATTTTTACAAAGTAAAGCCTTGAAATTTCTTGTTTTTTTCTGCTGGCTAGGTATGTATTTTCCTACAAAATTAACCATTCCAAAAAATATCTGTAATGGCTCCTTTTGGGTAAGCAACATTATCAGTGGCTTCTATTCACTATGGATTAATCTGTAATCCCTGACTGGTCACTTTTCCTTCTAGAAACGTTAATTTTTGCATGCTAAATTTACATTTATTTTTGTTAAGTTAAAATCCTGCTTCTTTTGCTCTAAATAATGACTTATATCATTTTAATCATGCTCTTCTAAATTTCTTCCCCATATTAGTATATCATCCATGTAGACTTGTGTGCCATCTAGATTTTTAACAATCTTTTGTATTTCTCTATGGAATACCTCAAGCTAAATGTAAACCAAAAGGTAATCTTTTAAAACAGTACCGTCCAAAATGTATGTTAAATGTTCATAGCAATTGACTTTCTTGCTCCAACAGTATTTTCCAAAATTCATTTGAAGAAGAAAAGAATTTTGCTCCTGACATTTGTCCAAATATTTCTTCTTTTTTTAGAATTTTAAAATGTCCCTTTTTAACAAACTTATTTAAGTCTTTTGGATCTAAACATAACCATAGGAATCCATCTCTCTTTTCTACTGTTGTTAATGAATTCACGCACACAGTTGACTCTTCCACTTTTTCAGTTACATAAAATTGCCTTTTGTACCCAACTTTTAAAAGCTAAGGGTATTCTTCTGATTGCAAAATAGAATAAAATAAAGAAACTAGTTACACATGCACACTGTATCCAATTTACCAGTACCAGTGAATAATGCTGTAAACTGATGTTCTATTTCCAGTGTTTCAGAATTGCGAATAGTCTGAATTCTACCAATTATATTTAGTACTAAATGTGTTTCTGAACCTAAAATAGAAATACCTTATTCCTTAACTACTACAAATCTTATGTTTCCTAAATTATCTATAAATATGGCCAATAATTCACAAATACCTGTAACAGGAATTTGTTACCACTATAAGATTGTAAATTAATATGTATTTGTTCTCTTACTACAGGTTTTACTTTAAGACATTTGATAATTTCTTCTGAAGTTACATTAGTTTATGCACCTATATCTATTACATATGAAATTAATGTTCTATTAGTAGATAATGTAACTATCCAGTCCTCCTTGTATATAAGAACATAAGAATGGCCCTACTGAGTCAGAACAAAGGTCTATTCAGCCCAGTATCCTGTCTACCGACAGATCCTGCACTTGTCCTTTCTATGGGACTCTACGGCATTTTGGGTTGTATAAGTTGGGGCATTGCCAGCAGATGGAGGGACGTGATTGTGATTATTCCCCTCTATTTAACATTGCTAAGGCATCATCTGGAGTACTGTGTCCAGTTTTGGAGCCCACACTACAAGAAGGATGTGGAAAAATTGAGAAGAGTCAGAGAAGGGCAACAAAAATGATTAGGGGCCTGGAGCACATAACTTATGAGGAGAGGTTGAGGGAACTGGGATTGTTTAGTCTACAGAAGAGAAGACGGAGGGGAGATTTGATAGCTGCTTTCAACTACCTGAAAGGGGGTTCTAAAGAGGATGAATCTAGACTGTTCTCAGTGGTACCAGATGACAGAACAAGGAGTATAGGTCTCAAGTTGCAGTGGGGAAGGTTTAGGTTGGATATTAGGAAAAACTTTTTCACTAGGAGGGTGATGAAGCATTGGAATGGGTTACCTAGGGAGGTGGTAGAATCTCCTTCCTTAGAGGTTTTTAAGGTCAGGCTTGACAAAGCCCTGGCTGGGATGATTTAGTTGGGGATTGGTCCTGCTTTGAGCAGGGGGTTGGACTAGATGGCCTCCTGAGGTCCCTTCCAACCCTGATATTCTATGATTCTATAGTTGCACTAAATCTTGTACAAAGGATGTCAAGTAAGGTGTCTATGGAAAGGGTGTAATTTGCTGGTTATGATTATGCTGTCTGTATCATTTTTGCATTTGAAGTTACGAATATTGGCTATGTACTCGTATCTCAGTGTGTTTGATTCTAAGTAGCATCAGTGAAGCATTTGGTCAACTTCCTGAGAAAGGACTATTTTAAGTAAGTGCGCAATCAAGAAACAGTTAACTGACAATGGACTTTCGGAGATGCCAATTCACATCTGAGCTTTCCTGGAAACATTCAAACTAACATGTAAACAATGGTGTCGGCCTGCGAAAAGCTGAATCGTTCATGGACATGTGACTACAAACTGTGATTTTGCACAGAACAAAGGGGTTTCCGTCCACAAGAGAGAGAATATAGAAGGCCCTGGAAACCCCTCCATTTTGTCTTCAGCTGGCTCAAGAGATGGCCTTTGCACCCAAAGAGATGCTTGAAAGAAACTGGAACAAAGGACTGTAACTACCGGTGAGAGTGATTGCTGGACCCAGGCCATAAACCACAATGTTGGTCTGAAAAGAATAGGGCTCAGACTAGGAAAGAATCTAGTCTGTGAAAGCAGCATACTGGGACATCTCAGAGTGAGATTTATCTGTATTCAGTTTTCTATTGAATTAGGTTTAGACTTGCGTGTTTTGTTTTATTTTGCTTGGTAACTTTGCTCTGCTGTTATTACTTGGAACCACTTAAATCCTACTTTATACTTAATAAAACCACTTTTGCTTATTTATTAACCCAAAATAATTAATACCTTGGGGAGCAAACAGCTGTGCACCTCTATTGATATTATAGAGGGTGGACAATTTATGAGTTCACCATGTATAAGCTTTATACAGAGTGAAACAGATTCATTTGGGGTTTAGGCTCGCAGAAAGACTGAATACAGGGAACAGGGAAAGTTCCTATTAACTGAGAAGCCCCTGGGCTAAGTGAATCTTAATTTCTGTGAACTGCAGGGGGCATGGCTCAACTGCTTGGTCTGTGCTGTAGTTGACTGGTGTGTCCAGCTCAGCAAGACAGGAGTGGAGGGAAAGGAGGGGGGGTTTGTTTTCAGTGGTATCCCAGTGCATCCAGTGACAGTCTTGAGGGAGTTTCTGTGACCCAGCCCATCACAATGGGACACTTGGGAGTAGGGCTCTCTCCTATTGGTCTGTATAAATAAATATCCAATGGAGTAAGGAATCTGGGTGTCCCAGAGAAGGGCCCTATCCACTGGGCTATGGAGTTATTTGGTCTCTTGCTCAATGAAATTTAGGTGCCATGAGGACTTTAGCAGCAGCAGCAATGTAGGCACCTAATGAATTTAGGCACTTACAGGGTTAGCTGAGATAAAGATGCTTCTTTTTCTTTCACTTGCAGCTTTGTAAATTCACTGTGGGATCTGAGCCAAGCGGAGCTATTTCCTCCTTGTATCATGTAGGTGGAATGAAAGTTCCGCAGGTCAAGTCAGGCCCTTGAGGACATTTGTGCAACTCCATCATTATCAGCAGGGCTAGCACAGATGTGAACTGAACTATTTTGAGGAGTCAGAGTGGGGTTCTGGCACTTCTTTTTTGCACCATGGACATTGGCAGCCTCTTCTCAGTGGTGAAACATGCCTGTCTCCCTCCGTGGTGCACTTTCTGCTATGCTGCGGGAATCGGGCCATTACAGCTTGATGAGTGAGCGGCTCTCAGCCCAGTGGCTTCAGGGAGCCAGGACTGGGCAGGAGTCACAGATCAACCCCGCCCAGTAAAGTGCATTGCTTTTTACTCCTGTAGCTTTTTAAACTGCTTTTGGGGGGGGGGTGTAATTTCTTGGTGGGGAGGAGGATATTTCTTGGCCTAAGGTTAGAGCAGGTTAATCAGGTGTATTGGGCTCACACTCCCTCGCAAAACTCCCATTAGCTGCTCCTGTTCGCTGGCTCCTCTGGTTGCTTTGGAGTGGGCTTTTTAACTCCTGGTTCTCCCAGAGTAGCCCCACCCCTGGGTGAAGAGCTAACAGGTTCTCAGGGGATTAGGTATCAAAGCCTCATTAAGAAGCTCTTAGTCTTGCCTAGCACCCCACACAAAACAGACCACGCTGTAAGCTTTAGGCAAGCAGCAAGCACACAAACAGGCGACAAACTCACCCCAGGTGTCAGGCAGTCGCTCTTTCTTCACCTGGAGAACTCCCTCGCCCAACTCCGCCATTAGCTGCTCCCTATTTGCTATCGACCTTGGGGAGAAGTCAATCCAGAATGCTTGTGATCATTGGCGACATAACATCTGGAAACTCCGGCTCAGCAGCTGTGATAACCATTAACTTTTAACGTCTGCCTGCAGTTTAGTTACCAGGTTTATTATTGCTTTAAATGAATATTAATGACAAATACTTCGTTATTTGATTTCCATAAGATAAACCAGAACAACTTCGAGAGCCATTCTAAGTGACTCTGGCCAAAGGTCCTGGTGGGTATGTCTACGCTGCAGCGAGGAGGAAGCTTAATCTGGGCAGACAGACTTCTTCTACCTGTGCTCAAGCTAGCGTGCTAAAAGCAGCAGCGTGGTCACTGTGGATCAGGAAGCAGCTCAGATTCTCAAGCCCACCTCACTTCCTGAGATCGAACTCGGGGTGCTTAGCTCAAGCTGCAATAACTGTTGCTGGTTTTAGCCAAAGTTTGTCTGTCTGAGCAGGGGCAGCATAAATCTACCTGTTGAGGCTCTGTGGGGATTGTCCAGCTCAAACCCGCTGGAGATGACAACTAATCATTTGGATTTTCCTGCTGGCAACACAGGAATTACCCCAGCCTCTGAGAGTCATGCTGGGCTCTTTTCTTCTGCTGCATCATCGCCCACCAGTGAGATTCTGCTGCCTGAACTAAGCTTACAGTATCATAGACTTTAAAGTAAGAATGGACCATTATGATCATCTACTCTGATCTCCTGCCCAATGCAAGCCACAGTCTCACCCACAGATCCCAAAATGGCCCCCTCAAGGATTGAGCTCACAACCCTGGGTTTAGCAGGCCAATGCTCAAACCACAGAGCTATCCCTCCCCATTACCTCCTAACACACTGACCAGTTCCCTCACTGGAAACCATCAACAATCCCCTTGATGAGGCACAAGACAGGACAGGCGCCAGCTCCTTCTCCCAGAGCTGGGTCTAACACACGGGAAAAGCCGCAGTTACTGTCCCAGTCACTAGAGTTCTGGTAGGTTGAGAGCACTGATCCCCACTCGGAGAAGCATACGTTTTACTGAACCCAAGGTCAGAACTCTTGAGAAAGCAGCTGCCACTCACTAAGACCATGCAAATACTCTCAGAGGACTAAATCAGAACTGATGTCCTACAACCAGCACCAGCACTGAGCCATCTCATTTCTTGCCCCCAGCCTTCCAGCATCCAAAGGTGGGGATCTGGGAATCAATGCCTTGAATCTGCCCGAAGTACAAGGTACCAGTTAAGTAAGCTCATCCTTTTAGGGACTGACAGTACTGCTGCCTCCTACTGGGAGACTAACCGGTACGAAGAGCTGCAGAGCAGGCTGATGAGATGTAGTCAGAGACAGATTGCAGAACTCCTATCCTGAACTGAGCATGAGACCTGGGAGCTAAATACAGTAACGCAGTAAAGTATCACTCACACAGACCTCCAAAACCAGCTTGCACTGAAAAATAAACAGGGCCTGAAAACATTAAATAGCATTTTAACCAAGAGGTTGTCCTGCCTGCACAAAGTACAAAGGAGAAAGTGAAACGTTCACAACACATGAACAGTTTCAAACCATTTATTTTCCTAGTGCAGGCACGCTTTCTAGACAGAGCAGGCAACCTATGGCACATGAGCTGATTTTCAGTGGCACTTACACTGCCCCGGTGCTGGCCATTGGTCTGGGGGCTCTGCATTTTAATTTACTTTTAAATGAAGCTTCTTAAACATTTTAAAAACCTTATTGACTTTACATACAATAGTTGAGTTATAGATTAGACTTATAGAAAGAGACCTTCTAAAGAAGTATTACTGGCACACAAAACCTTAAGAGTGAATAAATGAAGACTTGGCACACCACTTCTGAAAGGCTGCCGACCCCGGCGTAGACTACAGTATTAGATCAATTGAAGGCAGCTCAGATCAACCTCGGTCAGCAACTACACTAAAATATGGCTCCCACCAATGTAACTCGCCCACTGCACCAACTTAACTCCACCTCTGCGAGAGGTGTAGTGCTTAGGTTGAGGTAGTTAGGTCAATGTAGTGGCAGGGTGGACACTGCGTTGCTTACATTGACTGGTGCTGCCTTTCATAAGCTGTCGCACAATGCCCCATGCTGATGTTTAAACTGGTGCAAGTGCTCCGGTGAGGGCACACACCACTGACACTAGCAGTGTAGTGTGGACATGTAAAAGTAATTTAATTAAATTACTGGGGTGGCTGTACATCAGGGTAACTTAGTTTGACAATTTTGTAGTGTAGACCTGCCCTCAGTCAGAGCAATGTTACTGCAACATGCTCTAGATGCTGTCTTGGAGCTCAGGGGATGACGTACAGAGATAGCCTTGCAGCTCTCACCTGTTTATGTACACACAGATCCATTCAGACCTCCTACTGGAGATCAAGGTGAGCCAGTCTTTAGGCTACTAGGATCAGGTCTTTATGCAGGGGCTTCTTCAGTAACTGAGTCACACACCTGCAAGGATGCAGTCCCTGACATCAGAGTGCACTCTCAGAATCACAGACTATCAGGATTGGAAGGGACTTCTGTAGATCATCTAGTTCAATCCCCAATTAAGTCATCCAACAGAGTTTTGCCCCATTTCCCTAAATCACCCCCTCAAGGATTGAACTCACAACCCTGGGTTTATCAGGCCAATGCTCAAATCACTAAGCTATCCCTCCTCCTCCCTACAATATGACTGTTGGCTTGACAAGCTATGCACATGCTGTCAACATACAGAAGAGAGAGGTGCCGCTGGTAGTTGGCAGAAGGGGGTATAACTCACTCAGGGGAGCAGGCAGCTGAAGAACATGTGGAGAGCTTTTGCCTTATTAAGTAGAATATAGATCCTTCATTTTGCCTACAGCACCTAGAAACTGAAGCAATGTACTAGAATCTAATATAGGAAATATGGAAGTGTGTGAGGGGCTTAGGTGCGTTTAGGACTCATATTCCAAAAAGGGCCTTAGGAGTTTGATTGCTCTGCAGGTCTGTCAGTTTCCTAGATCTTGTTACACCATCAGGATTCGCTGATCTGAGCTGGTGAGCTATGAAATCATTGCCTCCGCAGCATCCCTTGTACCTATCCCATCACCCAGTGATAGTCTGCTGGGGGAGGTTATTAATTTGTCTGTACAGGCCCCTCTGCACCGGGGAAGTCCCCCACCTCCCTCTGTACAGGTTCCCTGCATAATATCTATCTGAGGAACTCCTGATCATAATGGACCCATTCTGACAAGAACAGCAGCTGAAGCAGAGACACGGGGTTTCTATATACACATGACCCTAGCATCCAGATTGTTCAAGATCCATGGGGTGACAGGATCAGATCCCCTGCTCCTCCATGTGACGGTAGCAGGTGAGGGGAGGTTAAGGGCTGGAGAGAGACACAGGCACACGTTGCCCCGTCATGGAAAATTTGGAAGAAACTCCAGGGGCCTCAGTTTTCTTCCACTCTAGGAGGGAGCAACCATATGGAACAGAGCCTGTTCCTTAGTCTTATTTGCAAAGGGCTGTGTAGCCATTTATTCTCCTGATAAGCTGATTTCAGTTTCATGCAGCCAGGCATCACTTGCTGCAGTAATAATCACATTCATCCCTGCTGTCGCTCATAAGCGGGGCTACAGGTAGCATTGTTTTGCCTGCAGCACCTCCTCCTGGCCCCCAGAAGGGCTTCTGTGTAGGTAACCAATGCTTCCCGCGCCCTTAGCTCTGCTCCCATTTCACTACTGCTGCTCCTGGAACATGAGCAATAAACACATTCCATGTGCAGGAGGCAGCCACGGTGTGAAGGAGACAGGAGCGGAGAGATTTAGGGAAAGGCTGTGGGAGGAGACTATTGCAGAGAGAGGCAGGGAGAAAAACAGACGGGAGCAAAGACCATGCTTAAGAAAAGAAGAGAGACTGGGACCAAGAGTGGGAACAAAATCTGGGAACTAACAGAGAAGGACAGACTTGTGGCTAATATTCAGGCCCATGATGAAGGAGAGTTGGATTCTTTTCCCAGCTCTGCTCGGGAGTCTCTGTGCTTTAGTCAGTTGTAGAAGAGGGACAATGATACTGACCTACATTCCAAGTAGGTGGAAGCATGGTAAGATTCTATACATCAATCTGAGGAAGAGACAGGCCCATCACAAGATGCTCACCACTCTCACTCCCCTCCAGCCAGACCACACACGAGAAGCTATGAGTGCCTGGCAGCCATGTGAAGAACTAACTGGGGATTAACCAGTCTGTCAAAGGGGAATAGGGTGAGGACTCAAAGCAAAACTGGAAACTGATGCAGGTTTCATAGAATATCAGGGTTGGAAGGGACTTCAGGAGGTATCTAGTCCAACCTTCTGCTCAAACCAGGACCAATCTCGATCTAAATCATTCCAGCCAGGGTTCTGTCAAGCCTGACCTTAAAAACCTCTAAGGAAGAAGACTCCACCACATCCCTAGGTAACCCATTCCAGTGCTTCACCACCCTCCTAGTGAAAAAGTTTTTCCTAATATCCAACCTCCTTGCCAGTATGCAAGACAGGAACTTGGACACAGACAGTGTCCACAGCACATGAAATCCAAACTCACCCTCTTGCTGGTTCTCTTTACACACCACAGAGAACAGTTCAGCTCAAATTGCCCCCCACCCAGCTTCCTCCCTAGTGACCAAGCCTGCAGCCTCTCTAAAGTGCCAGAGAACAAGACAAATATCCCAGTGAGTCAGCAGACAGCACCTAACCTTCCCTGGAAGTACGGTATCTTTCAAGCAAACACTCCCAGCCTGCAATATATTCCCCACGGGAAGAGGAGGGTTTCTGACCCTCCTTTATAAACAAACTAAATTCAAGGAGAGGATGCACCAGGTATCTCCTCTTCCCAGCACACAGAGTTGAGTATAGGAATATTCTGCTACTTGGAGCCATTTGCAAACAGCAGAATGAGAATGCACAGTGTACATGTGGATATATTACACGGGACCTAATAAGAGAAAAAAAACTTAGCGCTCTGTACCTTGCAGAGAGGAGAATATGGGATTGACAAGGCAAGAGAACCGGGTGTTTTGTTTTCAACAAACATCTTACCACCTCCTTGTCTTTGGACTTCAGTTGGAGAATCCTTAAAGTATTTTTCGGATGGGGTACAAGCTGAAGATGTTACAGATTTGTATCATTTTTGAAACGAAAAGCTGCAAGAAATTCTTCTGGGCAGACACACGAACAGAACGTGCGTTGTTGAGATGGTGGAGGAGGGAAACCCAGTCACGGCAAGGCTATCCCACCCCCCCCCACCGCTCCAGTTTAGAGACTTGTACAACATGAAAGTATGCACAACTACAGCCACAGAAGAATCCTGCAAGATGCTTTGAACATGGAAGGGTTTATTCAGCAGCTGAATAGACAGAATTTGGATTTATGCTTCAAAACACACACAAAAATCCCTTGTCAATTTCTTCACATTAGATCCCTGCATTACTGATCAGTGATAGTAGCAGAGCTAATTCTGGGCTTTTGGAGTATTCGCCTTCCATAATGTATACGGATCACCACATGATGAAAAAAAGTCAGAGGTACAGGTTAACCCTGAAAGTGAATATTAAAACAAACCTAGTCTCTCTCTAGATAAGGGCTAAGAATGAAGAAGAGTGAACGCTCTGGGACAGAAAACGGCTCCTGGAAACAAATCATCTACCCAGTGCACAGGCCAGCTCTCTGCTGAACATTTGTAAAAGCTGATTCCAGGGCGACCTTTCATGGATTCTTCACAGAAGATGCATGTACTGAAGCTAAGTTACGGATTGCAAGTCGTGTGGTTGAATTCCCATCTGAAAGGTCACATGATGAGATGACCGACTGCAACGCTCGAGCATAAGCTGAAAAATCAGAAAGTGCTTAAGTGACTGTAGCCTGAGCCAGCTTTCCCACAGAGGCCTGGCGCTTACTTCTGGAGTCATTTGCTAACTTGGGACTGAAACAAAAAAAAAATGCAGTTGTGCTTCTTGACGAAAATAGAGGGGGACATTTTCCCAAGGGCCTCATCTCGGAAGGGGGATAAGTCAAAGGATCTACAGGTATCGAGCAATCACGTGCTCCTGTTGCTGCATAACTGAGCAAGATAAGTTTCTTGGTCCCTTCCAACCCTGATATTCTATGAACATCTGTATAAAAGTTACAAAATATCTGTGCTGCAAGAAAATCTAGTTCAACAGACCACTGTGGCTATCAAGTGAAATACTACCCAACTGGTCTATATTCCCCTGAGAGTGTGCATGGGGGCAGCGTGTGTGCACACACATGAAAGTGCAGAGCCCACATTAGAGTAAGTTAATGGAAACAGTGCCAGGAAATTATGGTAACTCCTAGCCAGGCTTTACAGTTGTCTGTACAGCAGGACTCCAACATCTGATCTCAGTTACTGGGTCTATACGGATTCCTTACAAGGAAGCAACAGCTCATACCTTTGTGGTTTTTGTAGAACACGCAGTTGTTGGCACAGGTGTCAGGATGAGAGTCCCAGAAATCAGACCCACAGCAGCACAATGGAGGCAAGTCAATGTTATACAGTTTTATCTTCTCCCTCATCTGAGCTCTTAAAGCTTCCATGTATCTGCAAAAATAGAACAGCTTCCCTGAGACAGGATGATACCACTGCCTTCATTAAGCCCAGAGGCAAATCCAGGATTTTGAGAACAAGACGAAGGAGCCCTCAATCATTCGCCAGCTCACCTCATGTACTCCTTATTTCTCTGCTGCTTTTCCTTACTCTTCCTCACTCTTCCCTCCTCCAGTCTAAGCTGAGCCAGTATTTCACATGCTTTCTCCCCAGAGGAGACGTCTTGCCGGTAGGCCATCTCCTGGATTCTCTGTTCCTCTGCACGACGCTGGTGCTCCTTCTCACTCTTAATTCTGTGGACAGAAGGGCTGTTTAACTGGATCTTTCAGAGAGACAGACGATGGCCCCATGGTCAGAGGACAGGACTAAGTCAGGAGCACTGGGTTCTGTTTTCTGCTGCCTGTGGGATCTAGGGTAGGTCACATCTCCTCTTTCCCCTCCAACAATGTAAGATGCTGCCAATTCCCTCCTTCTAGAGGCATTGAATCTACAGCAAGGAATTGGAGTCTGTTGCTTTCTACCACCTCCCTAGTCGCCTGCCTGCAGAGTAAAACAATTCTGCACTGTGTTGAAATGCAGCATCAGCTTTCTAGGTGATAACTTCAACATAACGTAACTGCTCCCTGCAATTGGTCAAAGCTAAATTTTCCCTCGTGGCTTCCTCACTGGAGAGTGTTGTGCCTCGTTTGTTCCTTCTCCTTTCCTCTATCCCTTTATAGCTTTTCTTGCTTTATTTTTACCCCCCCCCCGCCCCACATTGCCTTTTTTCTGCCCCCCATGTTTTCTGTCTCAAATATATTCTCTCCAGAGAGCTCTGCCCCCCTCCACCCACAGGCTTGCTTCTGATTTTCACACAGTTCCCATAGTCAGTTTGTGAGGCCAGAGGGGACAACTGTGATCATCTAGTCTGATCTGCACATGACCAACATCTTCTAATCTAATAAAAAACATGAAAAGTGATAAGTTTGACAAGTTCAGGTTGATAAGAGTAACTTGCCTAGAAACACACTTAAAACTCCAGGACGGCATTTGTCTTAATACTGTTTGACACTGTAAGATGCCAGTGTCTATAAGCACAGAGTGAATGAGGAACATATTAAGTTACTAGAAACTGGCTAGCAGATTTCAATAGATAATTGTTAATAGAAGTCCCTCTCAAACGCATGCATTTCTAGAGGGATTGGCTCTCGGCCAGACAATATTTTTAATCAGTGCCCAAGAACAAAGTATTCCTGATAATATGAAGATCTGTGGCCTAATAAATAATAATGGAGAAAAGGTCACTTACACAGAGCAACCTAGATCGTTTGGGAAAGCTAGGCATGATTAAATAAGGAGTTAAAACACACAGATAAATGCAAAGTCAAACTTAGGACCAAGAATGTAGGCCATACTCATAGGATGGGGCGCTGTACCCTGGAAAGTAGAACTCTGAGAAGGACATCTAGCCAGCTGGTTGTTAACCATGACCCTGGAGTTCCCAGTGCAATGCTGTGACCAAAAAAGCTAAATACACCCAAATATCATATGAGCAGTCAGTAGAAGTAGGGAGACTATGCACACAGCTCTTACAAGACCATCGCTCGCATATTGCATCCTTGCATCTAAAAGAATATTAAAAAAACCAAAACTGAAGAGGGTTTAGAGAATAACTACAAGACTAAATTTGAAGTCTTGAAAACGTGTCTTTACAGAAACTATTTAGTTTATCAAACAGAACGTTAATAGGTGACATGGATCTATCTACTTTCCAATCAAAGCTCTTAAGGACATAGCCAAGCTAGCTTTCATCTAGCTAGCTAGCAGCTGTGAAGCCCCGGCAGCTTGGGCTGCAGTAGTCCAACCAGGACACTGCTTATGTACTCCAGCAGCTACATGTGCTGCAGCTATACATCTGATTGCAGTGCACACTTACCCTGTAAGTATCCACACAGGGAGGAGATATCTAACAGTAGAGAGCACATTAATGTGGCAGGCAAAAATCACCACAAGCTCCAGTGGCTTGAAATTGAAACTAGGCAAATTCAAACTGGAAATAGGAGGGCAAACTTAAACCGTGAGAGTAAATAACCATTGGAACACCTTAACAAGGCAAGTAGAGGATTCGCTATAACTTGAAGTCTTTAAATCAAGATCAAATGTCATTTAAAAAGCCTCCATGTTAGTAAAACCACAAAGTTATTGGCTTTGATGCAGCAGTTACTCTGAAATTCTATGGCCTGCATAATGAAGAAAGTCAGTCAGACTAGATTTTCACAGATTTTTAAGGCCTAAAGGTACAATTGTGATACTTATAACAACCTTCTTTCAGGTGACTGTACATCAAGGGCAACATCTATAAAGAAATGCATGATTATTAGTAGGCACCTACTTTGCAATTTTCTTCTGCCGCTCTGCCTGCCTTTGCTGTTCCTTTACTTGTTCTCTCTCAATATCCATGAAGAGACGTCTGTATCTCAGGTACTGATTTTGACGCTGCAGGAAAGACGACAGTTTTAAGAGGAAGGTGTCTTGGTGCCATATGCAGCAAGACCTGAAAGTGGCACTGCTAGAACTGTGCATGTTATACTGTAAGTACTACGTTTTGGCGAGACTTCTCAGCTCAAATATCACACCGCATAAAAATCCAATAAGCAAGACCTTGTGAAATCCACCAGAGTTTACCCGTCTCCAGCTGCTGCAGATGGTCATTCTAATGACAGAAAACAGGTGTCTTGTCAGTCTTCTTGTGCTTCCTGCCTA
Source organism: Dermatemys mawii (assembly GCA_007922305.1). Lineage (NCBI taxonomy): Eukaryota > Metazoa > Chordata > Testudines > Dermatemydidae > Dermatemys > Dermatemys mawii. Next base: position 9,235,309 of record ML677397.1, on the reverse strand, counting down.
TGAGTTTCTGCTTTCTCCTCGAGGGAGTATTAAAATATTTCATTGCACATGTTCCAGAAATGAAAGAAAGGCAAGAAGAAAGCTGGAGAGAAGAGGAGCAAGGTAACAGCTATCTTGCAGAACCATGATCTTGGTACCAACATCTTCTATTGCAGGGAGTCTTAAACTTTTCCACAATGTGACATCTTACTAGCAACACCATCTTATGGACAACAGCTACAGCAATTGCTTATATTATAAGGTATTTTTACTGGAGCTGGCCAAAATTTTTCTTCAATGGAAGAGTTTCCCGTCCTTGTCTTCCGCCCCACCCCTTTTCCCCAATCAGAAAATCGTGTTTCATTGAAATCAAAGAGGTTTCATTGGAACGTGCCAACTGACAGAAAAGTTTAAAGCCTTTTTGAATAGAAATGGAGGATTTTGTTCCAATTTTCTTGTTTTGTTTCAACTTTAAAAAAATGTATATTAGATTTAAAGTTTTTAAATGTCTGGGCATTATTGAAATGATTTGCCTCTATGAGGTATTTCAGAATTTGTTCCATGGTAAATTTTGACTTCTCTTCCTGACTGGAAATGAAAGAAAATTTGGAAGTGTCAGACTTTCCCACAGGAGAAAAATTCCATTTTTCCCCAAATCACCTTCAAGTTTTGCCTTCTTTCAGTGTTGTTTTGTAGCTGCAGTGAGGTGGAGGAAGAACTATCTGAGCAGCCACCTCACTGACAACCACCAGCAAGTGGGCCATAAATCACAGTTTGAGAACTTCTGTGCTCCTGATTGACCCACAGCGGATCTCCCAAGACAACACTCATCTACTAGACCACGTGCACTCATCGTTCTTCCTGCACCCCCAAAACTTCTCTTATAGAACCTCTGAAAGGAGGGCCTGTAGTAAAGACAGAACAAGGGGTTTGGAAGATTTACATTACTCTGCCAAGGAGAGAGGAGTGGCTGGGGACATTTTTTCTTCTTCAACACTTATACATCTTCTACTCAAAATAAGAGACCACATGGTTTTAAGATTAGCCTTTTCTCTGATCAGCCACATGACATGTGAAAAAGCCATGCCATCAACTCCAGCAACAGCTAGAGCCTTATGAAGCTTCACAGGGGAGATAAGCCCCATATGTGTTGCTATAGAAGGGGAAGTCTTTGCTGTCAAGAGGTTTCTGTGGTCTGCCAAGCCCAGAGTCATTGCAAGGTACAGTTAGAATTATTTTGTTACAATGGATGTTCTGGAACAATTTTGCTGCTGAAAACCAGGGCAGTACTACAATAGGCAACTCTGGGTTTGGCAGACCACAGAAACCTCTTCACTCTTCAGGTGGGTACTTTGTTTACAAGACTGTACTCTGCATTCTTTGCAGTTTGTCTGGTTTCCAACATACATAAATGGAAAAGTAATAAGCTTTGCTTCTAGTTAAGGCCAGCCCCGTGTGTAAAGGAATGAAAAACCTGCATAGGAGCCAATTCCATAAACAATGACTTGGACCACAGTAAAGGTCCAACAGACAAGTATCAATCCCCGCTCACAACTAAAAAAAAAAAGAGAGCCTAGAAAGAAGCCAAATGACAAGAGAACAAAAATCCGCATGGGTTGAGCATGTACTCTGCTCCTCTTGGAATGCAATGCTTCGGTGGTTTTGCACGTCTTTCATGGCAGTGTACATAGTAAATTAAGTGCTGGACTCCATGCAGGGATTAGCTCACTAACTGAGACTACGTAGTTACGGTTCCAATTGCCCCAGTGATTCTATGTATGAAGTCAAACAAGCTTATGGGTGTTAATAAGAATTACACCATATTGGCATAATATATCAAAGCTTGTGGCTGCCAGTTTCTGGTGTTTCACAGTGAACAGTGTATCCTAAGGTGCCCTGTTCTTGGTATAATTCAGGCACAGATGATGTCTTGTGTGTGTTTTCAGCTTCACGCTATTTTACATACTTGTTTCTTGGTTTCTTCTTTATCTATCCCAGGCCAAATTACAAGAGGCGCTTGGAAATCAGTGCTCAATCCTGCAGATGGGCCAGCGGGGTCTGACATCTTCGTGAATCTATTATAAACCTAAAAAAAAAAAAAAAAAAAAAAAAAAAATGCAGTGGATCAAAACATGATTGGCTTCAGCACTTTCAATAAGCCAGAGTGTCAGAAGACTTCTGTTGAAATTGATAGCAGTAACACTGATCTTTTGACTAAGTACACAAGATCCGTACATCATTCATATGACACATACAATCTGGAGCATTAACATTGTTGATAATTTTATGCATGGCACACAGGAAAAATCATTGGTGCCACTATTATTGTTCAGAAAACATCTGCATTTCTACAATCAGGCATTTATAACACTGCCATGTAAATCTGTTTTGGACTGAAACATAAAAATCTCAGCTTGGAAGCCAACTGAAGTTTTATTCACAGCTATAATCATTTTTGGAAATTAAAGTTGTCCCACTTTAGCCCAGAAATCGTGCAATAGCCTTATAGAGCTCCATGCACAATATAGCAAAGATAAAAAATATTTGCAGTCAACTTGTGGAACTCATTGCCAAAGATTATTGAGAAGGCCAGAAGCATATTTGGTTTCAAAAAGAATTTATAAGCCGACCTCCCCAAGACGGATAGGTAAAAATAGCAAAAACTCTATGACCCTTTCATAAGCCGACCCCATATTTCAGGGATTGGCAGACTTTGGCTCCCGGCCCGTCAGGGTAAGCCGCTGACGGGTCGGGATGTTTTGTTTCTTTGGAGCGTCTGCAGGCACAGAGCCCCTCAGCTCCCAGTGGCCACGGTTTGCCATTCCCAGCTAATGGGAGCTACAGACGACCTGAGATGCTCCAACCCGCCAGCGACTTACGCGATGGGCACGGAGCCATAGTTTTCCGACCCCTGCTATAATTTTAAAAGTTGCCATCACAAGAAACTCAAAAAGGTTTTGCTAGAATTATTTTAATGTAATCTAATGAAAAACTTATTATAACTGAAAATATGTAAAAGCGACAAAGAGTCTTGTAGCACCTTATAGACTAAGATGTTTGGGATCATAAGCTTTTGTGGGCTAAGACCCACTTCATCAGATGAATGAATGAACGAACGAACGAACGAACGAACATTCACCCTCTTGCTTCAATATTTATAATCTAATCCTGGATCAAAAACGAAGAACATCAGGTGATGTCACGTCTAATATTACTATTTGTGCTTAGAATGGTTAATTCTCAAAAATGGGAGCAAACAATTTATAAGCAACCCATTGAGTGAAATGTTTGCATAAAGTATCAAATTAAAACAAATGCTTATATAAATACATCAGCCTGCTTGCAAACAAAAACATTTTTTTTCCAATCCTTAAATATGCTGTCACAAGTACCTGTCCCAGATACACATGGAATATTCACCTGTAATCATGGCCTCAACTTCAGCCCAAAATGGCAGTAATAACAAAATCAAATAGCTACTTGCTGTTTAAGAATGCAAGTGAATAGACATCCATGTAAAAAAAGGCACCACCACAAATGTTACTCTTTGCCATCAAGATCAGAGAAGTCAAAGTAGAAGTCTGAACTCGTATCTGGAGCCTACAGTTCAGGATAGGAGGTCATCTGGCAGCGCATCACCACTGCTCAGACTGTAGCTGTTCTAGAACAGCAATTTTAAAGATCAGAAACCACCGTTACTTAGAACAAGAATTAAGGATACCAGGACTGGTTGACCCAGCCTTGGTCACATCAGGTCTGGGATTTTAGACGTCTTACTTTTCCAAATTCTAGCTTGTAGTACAAGTTGTCATCCCCCTGCTCCGCCTGATGTTTGGTTGTTGCCTGGTCTTGTAGTTCAGCGGGAAGGTCATGATGTCCTGCCAGAGGAAACTCCTCAGACTCTTCTCCATGCCCTGGAGCTGGCCTGCGAGACACTGGTTTCTGGGAAAACAAATGTGAGATTTAAACTTAACTGCAGTATTTCAATGCAGGAGCAGTTCATGAATAAAAGACCCTTTTAAGCTTTGGATGTAAGAGCAATCCGAGGACACTTGTTCTCTGGGTCAGTGGAGACTAGGCAGGTTGTAAAGACATACTTAGTTGGGGACTGGTCCTGCTTTGAGCAGGAGGTTGGACTAGATGACCTCCTGAGGTCCCTTCCAGCCCTGATATTCTATGATTCTATGCTCAAACTTCAATAGAGGGGAGCGAGCAATAAATAGCGCTACTGCAGATTCTAACTGGTGGACAATCTTGTCAACAGTGCAAAAGTGACTTGCTGGTGGGAATAAAGGAAGTGGTCTTCTGTGCATATCATTTTGCAGTTGCAGGAGATGCAAACATTAAAAAAAACAAACACTTGCTAATTATTGCTGCAGACTCTCTCAACACTTAAAACAGGAGCCATCTGGGCCATGCATATTTGTGGTACAAACAGGGACTACCTGTGGCATTTGCAAAGTAACTGTTGGCAAATACAGGGTGCTGAATGTGGAGGTTTCTGGGGTCACATCAAAGTGTGCAGAATCTTGGGATCTCTCAGAAGAGAAGATATTTACCCTACAATAAACTATCAATCTTTGAGATGATGTAGTCAGTATGGCTCCCACTGTAAGTATAGCCAAGATCAGAGTTGTGAATGCCAGTGTCTGTCAGGGTGGTGCACCCACACTGTTCCTCCTGATGCTCCCATCTGAAGGCATACAGGTGGGATAGCCACAAACCTCCCTTGTTCCCTTACAATTCAAAGTCCATGGCTGTGGAGGATTCTGAAAAGCAGGGATGGGGAGCAGATTCACACACATGACATCTCAACCAGCCAGTTGAGATAAGTAACTGATCTCTCTTCTTCAAGAATGCCTGTGTGGATCCCACAGCAGGTATCTGGCAAACAGTTTCCTCCTTCGATGGTGGAAATGAGGAATTTCAAATAAAAACTGAAGCACTGCTCTCCAAAACTCAGCACCTGATCTAGCCTCGAGGTCAAGGACATATCTGACAAAGGCCAGTGATCTGCTCTATAGCGTTGCCATGCAGATCTCAGATACTGGCATATCCCTGTGCTCTGACAGAGTGAGCCTTGACAGTTGGAAGGAGAGGTCTGCCAGCTATCCCTGCTACAAGTGGAATTACATTGTGTGATCCACTTAAAAAGAGTCTTTGCAATGAGATGGCCTGACTCTTTGAAGGGCTAGATGTGGCCTCAAACAGGTGAGGAGACACCCTCAAGGGCATGGTCCTTTTGATACAATGAAGCAATATTCTACCTGTCAGGAATTAGCCCAGATAGGTTGAGTTCATTTGTTTTAGTTTCCTTCAGCAAGGAAAGAACATCGAATTGAGCTGAAGTTAAAGGACAGAGAGTTGGACGTTTGCTGTGTTTTATCTCGCTGTCTCCAGCAATAAGAGGGAACTGGAAGGTCATGGCTTCCCCACCCTTCATGGCCAGGCCCCAAGGAGGAACAGGGCCCAAGCATAGCCATATTTGTCAGGGCTATCCAAAAGAAATCTCACTTGCATGAGGCACTTACAATGGGATCAACAATGGGATCCACAGCAACACACTCTAAGAACAGATTCTAGTTTAAGCTGGAAAAAAAAAACCCAAAACAAGAATTTGTGGGTAATTCTTTTATTGAACACACACATGAAAGTGTTCAATACATTTAATCAGGCCATAGAAGATAAAAGGGTGGCGTTCACAGAGAGACAGGCCGGATATTGATTCAGACTCTCGATATCTGAAGATGCAGTAGATCTTAAATGGGCATCTGTGAAAATGAAGGAAGCTAAAACACAGGGTATCATGGACTCAAGATTTGTTCTACTTTGCTGTTTCTATGGCTTGATAAAAAAAAAAAAACACCATTCTTGAAAATAGGCCAGCCCCATAAAGAATGCTTGGGCTTCGGCTTTGGCCCCACTCCGTGGGACAGTGGGGCTTGGTCCCCACTCCTCGGGTCATGTAGTAATTTGTTGTCAGAAGGGGGTCATGGTGCATTAAAGTTTGAAAACCCCTGCTTTACATGTAAGTGTGTATTTTAAAAGCCTTCTAAAACAAACTGGATCTTTTTGGGAAGCTAGGAACTGACAATTCCCCCCTTCCCACACCCTTGCAATTTTCTAATGCTATAAAGCACTGTTTTAGGGAGGGCAGGTCTTGTGAGGTCACAGAATATCATCAAGCCTTTTACCCATCATTTAGGCAAGACTGAATGTGGCCAGCCCTGAGCCTTGGGCTAGTGTCATTTTGGGAAGCAAACACCACATTTTAAAAGGAGGGGTATAGGAGGAAATGTTGATCTGGATGGCTGATTTAACACCCTCCTCCTGCCCCAAGACAGCTATGTGATGCTGTTTGAAATGCCAGCCCTGGAAGTGGACAAACAAGAAGAAAGTGACCTGGAGTCTCTCTCAACTGTTGGCTCTGCAGGGCAAGAGGAGGTTGCTCATACATAAGTGAAGAGCATCAGCCCTGAATACACAGGGAGCAGATAGTAAAGATGGCTCCTTCTTGCCCATCGGCCTGTCACTATTCAGAGCAGGACTGCACTTTAACGGTGGCTGTTTCAGTAAGTTTCTTTTCACGTGGTTTTCAGTGGAGCTTGCTTTACTTGAATGAATAGTAATAAGAGGGGAAAAAGTAACAGAACAGCCTAGGCACACGATCCTGTACTGTAAAGGCATCTCGTTGGATCTCTCAACCCCAGTGAATTTAAACATTGGGATAATAATTGATAGCAACCACTCATTTTATTTTACCCTTTATTGAAAAGATCCACTGCAGTGTGCAGTTGGCTGATTGGACAGGGCTCAGAATCTTCACACAGTGCAACAAATAGTTTACGATCCCTCCAGTAGTGGCTGAACTGAGTCAGCCGCACACTTACATTTCTGGTTGGGCTGACCCTCCAGACGCCTCCTGGAAGTTCGGGGGGGTCTGCTCCTTTGGGCACGGTTTTGCAGGATGCTAGCCGGCGACGGACCTGTTTCATGGTTTTGCTAAGCTGCCAGTAAGAAAGAGACAGATCAACAAAGTGCTAACAGGTTTAGTGATAGCTTGCTGCTGCAGACGAGAAGGCCAAAAGGTTCGTTACACGGTATTAGATATCGCATCTGAAAGTAGTCGTCACTCAAAGTGGCCAATGTAATCTTGGCACTTTGCCTGAGGGTGCAATGCAGCATCAGTTGCTTGACTGTTGGGGGTAATTCACTGACAGCTATGTGACAGGCAGCTGCAGTGCCTTGCTAGCATACTTCAACTCCAATCCATAGGACAGCTCTTGGTAAGAGAAAGGATTTCATTTATGGCCAAGTCACTCCTTGACCAGTCTGTTAAGATTGCCAGGTACGTGGCCAACTAGTATATGATCAAAGCGGTCACAGCCTGACTTTGGTTCCTACTGATCTGTATTATATTTGGGCCTAGACCCAGTTCTAGATCCCATTCCTGCTACTCAATCACAGGTGCTTTGTGACTAGCTGAGAAAAACCTGTGCTTTAGTCAATTTAGCCTCAATTCTCTTAACACAAGTAACCTGTGCATGAGAGGAAGGAGGGATTTCTCCCACTCCCCCCGAAAAAATCTCTGTTAGAAGCCAGTAACAGAAGCTGGATATCCACCTTGATCCAGCTGACAGAGTTCTGAATGTCCTATGTGCTCATATATTTACTGACAGACACTGAGCAATATTAATCTGGGGAGGGGGTTCTTTTTTATCCTTGTTGTTTTATAAGCAGGTCTAAAGGCTTATAATGATGGTATCTTTCTGTTTCATGAGAGAGGGCACGGAACCAAAAGCACCAGATACCTCTAAACTTCACTGAATTTGGACTGGGAACTGAACTGTTCAGCTCAACACAGCCACATGGGATGACCGTGAGTAATTTTTTAAACTGCAAAGTTATATCGTAAGTGCTGCTGTGAACTTTAAAGAGGCAGCTAGCCCCCATCTCACACATTCCACAAGGCTTTAGTTATCTCACACCTTTATTACTGGATATGCAGAATGTCAGTGGGGAGATGACTCCATCTAGGGCCTTCTACCCAATGACACACACCAATGGGAAAGAACCTTTATTTTATGGAGGTTTTACTTCACTTCTCTGGAGGTTTTTCACTAGTGGAGATGCAAGCATTCCCTTTAACTAATGATGGATCAAATTTAATGCAGCATTCTTAACAGGGATATTTGTTGTTAGTTTTAATACGAGATTGTGGCTAAACGGAACCTCGACAATAACAAGAATGCCAAAAAAGTTCCCTATATAATAGTTTTGTGCTTTGCCACCACAATGCACTGACTGTAAACACACAATGATATTCAGTCGATAAAAGGAGAGACAGGCGTAAACACACAAAACATACCTGTCCTTGAGGTAGAAGATAATGGTAAGTGTCACGAGTGAGATATACAAAAGGTAAAAGTGAGGTAAGAAAAGTAAGGCATTGTAGTGTTGTGTTGTAATGACCCAGTTATAACAATAAAACTCACACACTTGCTTCCCTTGTAATTGTAAGTGTCAGAGCAGCCTGCAAAGGCTTTACATTCACAATAGGTATATGTTCTAGCTCATTTCTAAAACAGAGTGCTTCTGTATCACAATTGGGAAAGTTTTATTGCTATTTGTTATAGAAAATGTGTTTTCATTCTGGGCACACAACCAAAGGAGGCTGTGAGATTGCTGGCAGTCAGCAGACACTCACTGTGTTGGCTTGTTGATGGAATAACTGGCTTTGCTTCTCTCTTCCCTCTTCCTCCCAACTGGCACGAAGCTGCTGCCCAGGGATGAAGTTGGTACCAGAACTGCAGATGGCAGATGCCACATTACTTCGATACACACATGTATTCTTCTTGGGAGTCAAGTGCAGTGCAGAGTCTGAACATCGCATCACCACAGAGCTTTCTTTTTCTGCCTGCAGTGATGGGAGAAAAACCCATACAACTCATTCATTGAGTAAATCCACCCAGATGTTGACAGTTTGTTGCCCCAGGTACTACCTGTGGAATTTACCTTTCTGTCATCACATGAATGAATCAGTAGCAGATGGATTTTTTAAGGTTACTGCCCCTGTGGCTCCACACTCAAGGGTTGAGTGTGCCTGAAGGTTAGTGCCTCCTCAGATCACAAAGGAGACCCCTCACGGAACTGAGCACGTGGAGCAAGTTTATTAAAGGGAATTGCTGTGCTAACCTCCCTTCCTCGTTCAGCTTCTCCTACCTCAATTCAAAGATACAAGCAGGACAAAACATGGCTCTTCAGAAGCAGTATCTCTTTCTTCTTCTTCCTCCTCTGCTGACAAGGCAGGGGAATGGGGAAGAGAGCAAGGAGCTAGCCCAGACCAGCCCAGTGACATGTAGCTCAGATTGTAGTCTGCAGTGGAGCAGTCAGGAGGCACAAGCTAAGAAGGTTCTAGAGGTACTGCAGGTTGGAACATGTTCTTGAGGAGGCTACTAGTACCTAAAAGACCCAAAATACAGAACTAGGGAAGCTCCCAGGTTGTCACATAGTTGTGCTCAAGAGGTAACAGGAGGAATCCTGCTGAGGTGTCTATTACAGATATGACCCTTGCAATGGTTTTCAGTTGTGAATTGCCGAGGCAGGGAGTGGGAAGAGAGAAAAGTGGGGGAAGAGTTCCCTGCTGGTCTTCCCTAGGGCATAGATCTCTGGAAATTCAGCAGAGTCAAAGCAGCTGTGGAAATAATTACAAATTTCCTGACTTCGCTCTAATTAAGAGACAGGCCTTAAGATTATATGAATAGTGGCTGTATTTACACAGACATGTTTGCTTTTGAAGTAGTGCCATCATCTTAGCAAGGTTCCGTGTGTGAATCAGAGCAGACAGAGGCTAGTGTTGATACAGGTTTGTCCTACCGCTTCACAGGATTTCTGGAGTTGCTGCTTTCTCCTCATCTTGATTTGCTGATTCACCCTCTGCTTCACTTCCCCCTGGAAGCGTTTCAGATTTTCCTCTTTTTCCTTTTGCTGCTCCTTTAGCTCCTCTTCAACCTGAAACGCTGATGCCTGGAACAGGTTAAAGCAGATGTTCAAGTTAGTTTTTTTCACCATGCAGCTTCAAACAGTCTAGATTTCAGCCTCTCTCTCTCTAGGACCTAGACATAAACCTACAGGTAAGCAGTATCTCTAGGGAAAGGGATTTGTGTCAATGTTCTGGTTTAAAGATAAACACATTGAGGCCCAGTGCAAACCCCACATCTGTCTTTCAATGTTTTCATGTACCCATCCCAGATCTGTTATAACATGTCACGGAACTAACTTATGGAGCCAAAATAGAGCAAGATCTGCTCTCAGTATTTCACCATCTGATACAAAAACTCACATAAATTAGCAATTTCAAGTTTTTCACTTGCACCCATGAAGACCAGTCATCCAATATCATTAGCTTCAAATATGACTTGTATAAAAACCCTAAATTCAACATTAGCACCACACCAAGAGCAGGCATTCAACACCACAAACCCAAATTAGATAAATTGCAAGAAAACTCAGAAAAAAAACTGGCATTTTCTTTTAGATTTACCTTTCTCCATGAAGTTCCTTGTACAGTATGAAGACACATAAGTCACAACACATAAAACCACAATAGAAGCAGAACTTCTAATATGGTCTCCAAAATACTCACTCTACACCAGGGGTTGGCAACCTTTCAGAAGTGGTGTGCCGAGTCTTCATTTATTCACTCTAATTTAAGGTTCCGCGTGCCAGTAATACATTTTAATGTTTTTAGAAGGTCTCTTTCTATAAGTCTTTAATATATAACTGAACTATTGTTGTATGTAAGGTAAAGAAGATTTTTAAAATGTTTAAGAAGCTTAATTTAAAATTAAATTAAAATGCAGAGCCCCTCAGACTGGTGGCCAGGACCCAGGCAGTATAAGTGCCACTGAAAATCAGCTTGCGTGCCGCCTTCAGCACGCGTGCCATAGGTTGCCTACCCCTGCTCTACACCCTCCTTCCATCAGTGCTAGAATGGATTCTTGTTACTCATTGTTTGTATAAGAATAGCGTTTTGACGCCCTAATGTCCCATTGTGCTAAGCATTGACCAAAGACATAGCGAAAGATGTTTCTCGCGCCAAAGAGTTTACAACCTAAACAGACAACACACACACAGAAGGAACAGCTTCTAGTAAGTGTCACGCTAGTGCCTCCACTGATTGTTTTAACAGTGTCTGACTAGATTTGTATTTATTTTAGTTTACACTTGTTTATACTAAGTGTATTCTATTACAGGGATGAAGGAGCAGGGAAAGGAGAGAGGAGCATGGAGGACAGCTGGAACTGAACTTTTGCCCGTATCTGAATGCAACACTTAACTTACCCGCGAATTGTATGTGTATTTACATAGGCAGCAGATATAAGAGGTCATGGGAGGCTAAGCCTCCCCAAACAGGATGAGGCACACCTCCCTTTGGAGGCACACCAGCTTATGTCTTTGGAGTACCGCTGCTAAAAGGGTGCCCGAGCCCTGGCCCTGCTCCCGCTTTTCTTCCACCTATGCTGCTCCTCTTCCTGCCCGTGCTCTGCTTCCTGCCCCCTAAGAGGCTCCGCCCTCACTCCACCTCTTCCCATCCTAATGCTGTCTCTTTCCCAGAGGCTCCTGCACCTCTCCCCCACAAACAACCCCCATCTCCACCCACCAGGGGTGAAGAGGCACAAGCAGCAGTGGAGCATGGGCAAGGCCTCAGGGGAGGAGGCTGAGCAGGGCCAGCTTTGGGATGGAACAAAGGGGAAGGGCCACACTTGAGGCACTGGTGTATCCCCTACTTCAGGGGAGCTTCTGGCACCCGCACCCAGCCTCCCCAAACGCAGGTGTCACACACCACCCATGTGTATTTATTTATAAATATGCTAGTTAAAAATAAATCACAACATCATTGCTGATTGGTTTGCTATATGGGTTAGATAAAAAGTCAAAATAAGGAACCTTAAAACACCAGCATAGCAAAGCCTACTATTCTCCTGTCTGTCTCCTACCAGAGGAGGACCATAAAATTTGCGACTCATTTGCACTGAGGTAGTTGTGCGTGGCAGCCTTGTGCCCTCTAGAGTAGGACTTGTGCTGGGTTAAAAGAGCACATTTCATTTTCCACATGCTCATAACAAATGTGGCTTTCTAGCACAATCAAAGTCAACACACTGCCCATGGCTATCAGATTTCTGGGGAAGAGTAGAGAAATAAGGAGCACAAAGTCAAGGAAGAATATTTAGATGCTGCAATCTGAACCCCAGCTGAGATTCCCCACTCGGAGAGGGTCTACTCCTGGCCTGGACTATCAAAGCTGATGAGGGAACAGCCTGGAGAAAGCAAACAGTGTAACAGGCAAAGGATCAGACAGGGCACTCACGATAGCAATGCTCTCCTCCCATTTGCCACCAGCTTGGGCACTCTCCACCCAAACTCCCACAGGGGCCACGCTCTGGTTCCTCTCAGCCAGTACCGCCTGGTTCACTGCCACCCACAGACACCTCGCTTTGTCCCCTCGAGGCTGTCCCACTGCCATGGTCCGGGCACAGGGCTCCTGTTTCGCAGGTGGCAGCATCCTAGTCACAGGAGAAGCCAGCCCTGTTCAAAGGCAATGAAAACAACAGCTCACGGGAGAGTTCTAGGCAAAAGCAACCCAGCGCCTGCTGCCCTGCCACAGACATCCCTGCATCAGCCCCAAACTAGCCCATCGCTCCCACTACCACACACCCCCACCTCACCCCAACAAAATCAACCCAGCACCCCTTGCTCCGACCAACCATCCCTACTCCACCCCCATAAATCAGCCCAGCACCGCACCCCACCCCCAGACCAACCTAACCCAGCACCCTCAAGACACCCCCATCCCACCCTAACAAAACCAACCCAGCATCCCCTGACCCTATCAGAAACCCCACCCCCACAAACCAAC
>ML677397.1:9166654-9212411 GCA_007922305.1 Dermatemys mawii | reverse complement strand
GGGAGGGAATTTGGGTGCAGGAGGGGATTCGGGGTGCAAACTCCAGCCAGGGGACACACCTCAGGTGGTTCGCAGAAGCAGCGGCATGTTTGGCAGTGGCTGCAAGGCTTTGGGGCAACCAGATGGTTCTGCACGCTGCCCCTGCCTGCAAGCACTGCCCCCGCAGCTCCCATTGGCCGCGGTTCCCCATTCCCAGCCAGTAGGAGCTGCGGAGTCGGCACTCGATGTGGAGGTAGCGCACAAAGATACCCTAGCTGCACCTCCTCCTAGGAACTGCTGCCAGACATGCCAGCTGCTTCCAGGAGTGGCACTGAGCCAGGGCAGGCAGAGAACCTACCTCACCTACCTCGTCTCTCTAATATCCTGGGACTAACATTGGTACAACAACACTGCAACACAGAGCCACAGTCCTAGAATCTTCTTATACAGCTAACTGCATCTTTGTAGGATTTCTGTCTAGACAACATAGGCAAGGTCTAAGGTTCATGGTGAGCCATGCGAGGTCTTGGAGGCCCATGTGGCTCCCCACTGCAGAGTTCAGTGCCCACAGGCATGTGGACAGTGCTGCTCTACCCCCAGTAGTACCACCCAACCTCTGTCTCCCAGATTCCCCCAAGTCTGCTGGAGCAGGGGATCCCTTCCTCAGGAGCGCAACATTTTGTAGAGGGTGTTCTTTGCTCCCTATGGCCGCCCTAAACCACATGAGAGGAGGCTCTCTCCCCCCATTTGAGCTGCTGGATGGCGAGTTTTTGATTGTTCAGTGATCAGCCACACTTGTAGCTCTCGCTGTGTGCATGACAGAGTACAGGTCTGGATCGGCAGGTGCCGTGACACACTGGGCTCAGATCTCCAGCAAGAGATCCCCTGTGCGGTTACCAAATCCAAACATGGCAATATAGCATGCTCTCCTTCCTACCACTGAATTGTGGGGCTGTGCACTAGATCCCAGATCCCACATCTCAGCCATGGGACTAAGCTCCATTTCAATCCTGCAGTGGGGAACCTTTGCTACTTAGTGATAAATAAGGAATTTGGAATTTATGGAAAATCAGTGACAGTGGTCATTTAAGTATTTATTTGAACACTAAGAAAATGAGGAATACTTGTAGCACCTTAGAGACTAACCAGTTTATTTCAGCACAAGCTTTCGTGGGCTATAACCCACTTCAAACCTATTTGAACACTGCATGTATCTGACGAAGTGGGAATTAGCCCACGAAAGCTTATGCTCCAATATGTTTGTTAGTCTATAAGGTGCCACAGAACTCTTTTGTCGCTTTATTTGAACACCATATGTTTCCTCACTGAGGAGCAGCAGCATCTGTGGCTTTAAGAAAACTCCCAAATAAGGTGAGACTCATGATACAGTCAAGGAGTTGGCGACACTGTGAACTAGCTATCCTAATGCAGAAACAGTGCAGAGCGCACTTTCTGTTTTTTAAGACAGACTTGCTTGCCAATTTCTGCTTGGGTAGGGCTGTGGTTTGGAATGTGTTAATAACATCATACAGCCACAGGGAAATCTTATAACTTCAAATACCATGTCGCCACACATATTTCACCCGGGCAAATATGACCCAAAAATTATGAGTTTGCAAATGATACCTTAAAAGGCATACTTAAGAAAATAAGGACGGCCATATTGAGTCAGACCAATGGTCCATGTAGCCCAGTATCGTGTCTTCCAGCTGTGGCCAGTGTGAGGTGTTTCAGAGGGAATGAACAAAATAGGCAATCATTGAGTGGTTCATCCCCTGTCATCCACTCCCAGCTTCTGGCAAACAGAGGCTATGGACATTCATAGCATGGAGTTGCATCCCTGCCCATCTGGGCTAAGAGTCACTGATGGACCTATCCTCCATGACATCTTCATACAAAGATGATTACAATAGTGCACAAGGTAACGAGACAGGCATACATTCTGTCACGGGTACCAACCCTGTATATAGAACAGGGAATTAATGCAGACAAGCCTTCATTTCCTGACTATTAAGACAGCATCAGGATACACCCACCTCTCAAGAAAGCTAAAAAGAAAATCTCAAACGTTCACTGCCATCTTCATGTTGCCTTCTGCACAGTCATGATGTGTTCCACGCTGATGTGTTTCACAAGGACTTACCCCTCTAAGAGGAACTGGAGGGTAGTGTACACCCAGTATCATCCTGGGTCACAGTCCATGATCTAATCGGGGGAAGGGGTTGGGGTGTTAGAGGGGGTGCAGGCTCTGGTAGGGTATTTGGGTGCGGGAGGGAGTTCCAACCTGGGGCAGGAAGTTTGGGGTGCGGGCTCTGGGAGGGAGTTAGGGTGTGGGAGGAGATTCTGACCTGGGTATCATAGTATATTAGTGCAAACCAGTTTCTTTTAGTTTTGTGATTACTTTATCTTTTGTTTTGCTCACAAACATGATTACTCTGCATCTTTCTTGCACATGCACAACATTAAACACGATAAGCTGTAAAATGGTTGGACCACAGCTGGCTTCAGTCAGGCCTAAATATGCCTTTCCTCCTAACACTCCTTAGCATGAAGCTATAGAATCCTTTTTAAGGCTTCATCAAGGCTTGTATTTCATTTACATTTCCTCTTTCCCAACTGCCTGACCAAGTACCTGTCTTTTCAAATCCAAGTAGTTAACATGATCACTAATATAGCTTGCATAATTACAAAGCCCATTGATACCATTTGTATCTACAGATGTTCCCCAATCTTGTATGCTAGCTTCCAGCATGGGGAATTTCCCAGCATATCTGTATCACTTTGAAAATTTCAACTTTCCTGACTTAATGTCAACAAACATTCTGGGCCCCTACTCATTAAGGCCTGCACATTTAAATGCAATGGTGACATGACTTGACTTAACTGTACCACAATGTCTAGGGCACCATCAGTCAGAGGGACTGCAGCTGATATGTTGTGGATCTCATGGTGGAGACCTGGAAAAATTGCCTTGTCCCATATTCAGATAACCTGTCTTGGAGCAAAACAGGACATTGGCCAGTTATGTACCCTATTAAAAGTGTCCAGCCCACAAGGTTACACAATATTTGCCTTCTTTAGCCTTTGCAACCTTGGCTTGACATTATACCTGTTGTCTCAGTCATACTGTACAATTTGGGGTTTCTTCAACCAAAGTGAACCCACATACTGGCAATGCACTTTGCAGCACCTCATGACATAACGAGGTGCCACTCCCCTTGGGGCAACATGAAGTATCTGGGATTTTCAGACTCCCACACCTGCCTGTACCAGTATCTGAGGTTGAGCAACATATTCCTTTAAGATGTAACCTGCTATGGTAAATTCCAAAGTACCTATGAGCTGGACACCAAATACCCTTAATGCGTGATTTAGTTCTGTGGCCATGGGTACTACTACTACCAGAGGAAGAGTAGCAGGGTGCCTGGAGGGCCAGGTGGCCTAGTGGGTGGTGTACCTTACCTCTGGCCCCTTGTTTCCATGGTTGAGGTGCCTCAGTCTTTTAGACGGGGTGGGAGGAGCATAGGGGGACATGGGCCTTCCCTCTCCACCCAGGGCTCCGTGTGAGTCGACTCCTGAACAGGGGGTTCTCCCAACAGGGAGTCTAAATCCACTGCCATGGGACACTTCCTGTCACTCTTCCTTCAGTTTGAAGCATGGCCCCTATATTCCAATTTGCTGGGGTGACTTTCCTCCCAGAGCACCCCCTCATGGATCTTGGGTGGCAACTGTCGCAGTCCCAGGCTCCTTTGGGCAGGGCAGCTGTAAGGTTGGTGAGGCCGAACCCTACACTGTCTCTGAGCTGCAGTCACGCAGTTTCCTCAGTTGCCAGATCTATTCCTTTTATTTTTGTCCACTGAGCCAACATCTTATCTGTTATGAAGGCAGGCAGTTTGCGACTTTGAATTTCCTCCAGTCTTACCTCTAGCTCCTGTATTAGGAAGCTGCCATACCACAAACAGATAATTTTTGATACATTAGAAAAGAATGGTTCATTATTTTTCCCATTTCATTGATTGCTACTTCCACTTCTCTAAGCAGCTTTCCTGTTATCTTTGCATTCTAAGTATCCTTGAAATCCTCCCCTATATTTTCATTATGTTGTTTATTTAGCTTTAACAGGTTTTTCAACTGAACTCTTACTCTCTGATTTTCCTTCCACAATACTGTGATATATCTATGATTCCATGCTATTATTCCCAACACTTCAGCTACCAGTATTGTTCCTACACCTGTTTTCTCTCTCTTCCTATGACTCTTTCCCTTTTCAGGCTATCAAATTTCCTCCAATTCCACCTCACCCATTTATTCTCTAAAATTTTGCATGATAATAATTCAACAATCCATTACATAGTAGGGACCCTCCCAACTGGCTTTTTATCTGAGACATGCTGCATAAGAATCTGATCTCCCACTTCATGCTCCTTGCCATGGCTCAGCCATCAAAATAGTTTTTCATTTTTTCATTGGGCTTCCCCTAAATTAAGCAGCTCACATTTCTAACTGTGGTTTTATTTTTGTATTTATTTATATTTATTTTTTATATTTAAGAGTCTCAGCCAACTAAGGCCAGGTCTATGCTGGGGGGCAGGATCGACCTAAGATATGCATCTTCAGCTACATGAATAACGTAGCTGAAGCCAACGTATCTTAGGTCGACTTACTTGGGCGTCCTCACGATGGTGAGTCGACCTCTGCTGCTCCCTCATCGACTCCGCTTCTACCTCTCGTGGCAGTGGAGTTCTTGATGGGAAGAGCACTCGGGGATTGATTTACCGTGTCTACACTAGATGTGATAAATCGATCCCCGATAGATCGATCACTACTCACCGATCTGGCAGATAGTGTAGACATGAACTAAGACCTCAATACATTTTGGCTA
This sequence comes from Dermatemys mawii, assembly GCA_007922305.1. NCBI lineage: Eukaryota > Metazoa > Chordata > Testudines > Dermatemydidae > Dermatemys > Dermatemys mawii. The sequence goes on along the minus strand of ML677397.1, from coordinate 9,207,550 downwards.
CAGTGTTATTCATTTTTCTTCTTTGTTGGCTTACTAGGTGTTTTCCCTCTTTTTTTTAATTATTAACACCCTCTTTAACACTTCCACTATTCCCAAATGTCCACTCTCAGCTCTGCAATGTACTTACTGTGCCAACGCTCCTATTAACATCACTTTTCTTTAAATCACTCAGCTTCAGTTCTTCATTGCCAAACAAGACATTTCCCAAGGCCTCACTAGCTACTAAATTCTGGGATGTAAACTTTTTACCCTATATGGCAGAGTGACACAGTTTTCCACCAATTTATCTGGCAGCTTGAAGCTTATCTCTGTGCCTTTTATACTTCTCTTGCAGCTGCAGCTCAAAGCTGTACTGCCAGAGACAGGCCTTGAAAGATGGCTGCTTTTTGATGTTTCGGGCTTTTCGATAACCACATGGATTGAATCCACTGCCTCTCTAGTGTATAGATACTGTTTCTGGGGCAGGGGTCCTGTCCCTCCACTCAGATACATACATATATTCTCCCACACTGGTGCTTAAACTTAGCAAAAACTGAACACACAGCACACACAGCTCTAAAACCTCAGTATTTTTCACAATCTCCCTCCAATCCACAGAATTAAGCCTCTGAACTGTAAACACCCTGTGAGCCATTGGTACGTACATGTTCTCACTAGCCTGTGAGGTACTCCACAGCAGCAGGAAAAGGGGCAGAGAAGCAACTGAGAGAGAGGAGAAGGTCTCAGCATTGGCAGGAATGCCAGTCTGTGCCTGGGAAACAAGGCCTTTGTGTGTGAGACTGCTGGGGAGGGGCAAGGTCCAGGCTCCCCCCAGCAAGGAACAACAGAGAGATTAGCTGTGTGAATTTACAACCCAAACACTGCTGGGAGCTAGCACTAGACAGCTCTTTCCCAGCAAACCTGTATGTGGCTTCATGAACCCACTTCCGGGGAGCTGCCTTCACAGCCCAGATCTCCTGGGGGCAGGGGAGCACCCAGACTGCGCTCACAGGCATTGGATCCAAGTGTTTCTCAGGCTCTTCTACCATAAACCTTGTGGGGTCCAGCTCTGAGAAGCATTATGGGAGTACCCGAGGGGGGCTGCCCCATCTCAAATCAGCTGTGTTAGCGCAGAGGGGGATTCTGTGTACAGTAAACATTGGATCCGATGAACGACAACAGTGCTGGAATTCTAAGACTGCTCTGTGCTTCTCAGTTAGTGGTGGAGCTTTGCCCATACCCTGTTCGCAGCTTTGGAAAACAAAGCAGACTCCAGGCCTGGAGTGGAGCCTGATTAGGATGTGGCGACTTGGCAGCAGCTTGGGGAGATGGCAGGTGAGGCTCATTTTAAAACCCCAGGGCTGAGAGCAGCCACAAACTGGACACACACCAGGAAATCCAGAGAAAGGAGCTGCTCTAAGATTTTGCTTATTCCCTTTCCCATTGCTCCCTATGTAAGGTTGCCAACTTTGGTTGGCTGTATTCCTGGAGATTTCATCACACGACATAATCTTTAATTAAAAATTAATCTTTAATTCCTGGAGACTCCAGGCCAATCCTGGAGGGTTGGCAACCAAACGTCCCTAGTTGGGTTCAATAATACTTTGCTGGAAGGCAAATAAACCTGCCTCTATTCAGTTCAAACAACCCCTGGGCTGGGTTAGCTGCTATCGGAACATTTCACAGCAGCTCTCCGTGGGCGGGTTGGTACGTGTTATTCACAAACACGCCGCTGAAATGGCTGTCTACCTGGCATGTAGCAAAGCGCAAAAGATAGGCACAAGAGCTGAACCGCCCCACGAAACTGATGAAAAGCCCTCCAGGGCTGGTCACACAGTTAGTGTGTTACCCTCGAATTTTAGACGCCAGTTATGTTACCTACAAATTTTAACAAGAGGGTAAACAAGGTTGTGGCTTGCCCTAAAGGAATTCCCAGGGTGTTACCAGGGAACTTGTCTCCGACCCAGAAAGGGCTCCCCAGAGCATAGTTTTGCTAACCCCCGAAAAGACATAGCTACAGCCTTCTGCTCAAGGACAGACACGCAAACAATAATTCTTCGAAAATAAAAGAAGATAAAACAAACAAATAAATATGTAATGAAGTAGGAGGTTACAATGTTTTTAATAAAGCAAGAAAGAATACATAAGATATAGTAAGTTTGTTGGGGTGAGACATTACCGGAAAGCTCATGGAGCATTGACTGTGAAGATCTAGAACCTTCCATGAGCTGTCAGTATAAAGCTCAGGGTAACCCCAAGGGGTCCTGGTCTGGTTTGGGTATGCCCTTTTCTTTACTTTCTGCTCCAAGCTACGGTGCCTATTGACTCTCAGCCCAGGGCAGCAATGAGAAGAACCAGGACTCTGGCCAGGCCTAGGTCTGGATTTATCTGCTCTCAGCTGATGCTATCTCCAAAGGAGAAACTTCACCCAAACAATGGGAACCCACCTCCAATCCAGCCAGGGTCTGAGTGATGAACTTTCTCCTGCCATTTATTGATGCACTCGTGGAAAAGACTTCAGGAGCAGACCATATTTGCATAGACACTCACACTCGTGCTCTACCTAGGCACTCAGCAGCCAAACCTGCGTTGCCAGAATGATCAGGTTTGGCTATTTTAGGTTAAAATTCACTTTAGTCTCGACCGCAGGGGTAATGAAATATAATTATCCTTATCGTATGTCTAAAAGGCAACTAACCTGTACTTAACATGTCCAGGTACTTAACATGTACTTAACATGTCCAGGTATTTAACATGTACTTAACATGTACTTAACATATCCAGGTACTTAACATGTCCAGGACTTAACATGTCCTACGCCTCACTCGCTAAGCAGGGGTAATGTTAAATCCAAGGGAAATTTGAGGGGGCGGACAAGGTTTCTACCTAGTGTTCTGGTCTCTGATTAAAGAGTTGAATTTAACCCTCCATCTCCAGTGCACGAAGAGAGAGCTGATCAGACTCCACTTAGAGCCCGTGGTTATGGTCAGGGATCATGGGAGCTGAAATCACTGATCAGCAGATCTGAGGGGGCCTGAGCCTTTCATGTGATTTGAGGAGGGCATTGTAGTAAAAGATCGCACCCCTGAATTTTAGCGCTTTGCGGATGCAGCAGAGGGGAAGGGAAGTGGCGTGTTAAAGGGACATTTGTCCATTGGACTTTCACACTGCAAGGGGGAAAGCTGAGGCAAAGGACACTGCCCCAGGTATTGTGAGGCAGGCCTTTACTTACGCTTTGCACACTTTTGAATCATGGCATCTTCCCAAATGAATGCTGAGTTGCACCTCCCTTTTAACAACTGTTTTCTCTTGTTGTCCCCAGACTCGGTGTTTGCGAGAGAGGAAGCATTGCCCCTTAGAGGCGCCCTGTGTTGGTATTTAGTTTTCCCAGATTTTGGAGGGTCAGAGCGGGGTTTGTTTTGTAACATTAAGAGGAACCCCTAGATAGTGAACCCAGCCCTTATTGCTCCTGGCAGAAGGATACAGCATGGAACATCCAATCATGGCAATGTTGTAGGGCTGGATGAGCCAAGTGGAGAAGGTCTTGGAGGGAATCTCAACAAATATCCTCTGCCTAAACTGTTCTAACAGTGGACAGCAGGTAGCATCCTGCATCAGGGAAGGACACACTTCCTCTACGAGGAAGGGAAAGTATCAGTTAAGGTGTCTAAACTCTGTTTATGAAAGGGGGCTTCCACTAGGGGGCAACAGTCCCCCCCATGCCACTTCCTACAAAGACTGCCCTGTTTAAAGCACCTCAAGAGATTTGACCATCTGAGACATCAGAGCAGAGTTATCTGTGAGCCAGTGGAGCTTGGCAAACTCCACTGCACAGTTGCCACAAAGAACGCAGCCCCTTGAAAACAATGCTAAGTGTCTGGCTTGAGCCCGAGAGGCCAGGAAATGCAAATGTCCTGCATAACTGCCCTGCTGGGGCGTTTCGGGCAGAACCGCACATGCAGGGCTGTGTGCGCTGCCCTCTCGAGGAGCGAGCGAAAGGCAGCGTCAGCTGGGATTCAAACACTCCTTGTTTTCAGAGGTTTAAGCCAGGCCTTCGCTGTTACATTGTGTTTGAAGATTTGGGGATATTGTTCCTTATTTCTCTGACCTGGCAGCTAATCCCCTGACGCTGAGGATGTAGGGTTCATGAAACCAGAAAATGTCAGGTCTGCCCGAAAGAAAAGACGAACTCAACAACACACAGAGCTCTGTCTATTCACAGAGGAGTTGGCAGGGCTGCACGGTGGCAGAACAACTCCAAGCGGTACGGAGGGACGTGCCCGGAGTGGACAAATCATGCCAATTGTCTGCGAGAGGGACCTCGAGCTAAACCCAAAATGAAGAGAGAAAGGGAAGCCTTGTCCAGAGTCCCTAGTGCTCCAGGTTTCGTGCGCTTAGTGTGCCTTCTTCTAATCCACCCAGGTAGGAAAACGAATCTCTTTAAGAACCTGGGGAGGAGGAGAGGGTGTGCAGATGTCGGCGTGTGGCGGGAAGCGGGGGGCTGAGGTGAGGCGTTGGAGCTGAATGATGGTGTTCATCATGAGCCTGCTTTGCTCCTACGTGAGAAGAGGGCGTTCATTCAAGCAACGGCCCTGAAGACCTTTTCTTCCCCCTCACGCAGCGGCTCTCTGGCTTTGGGAAAGGATTGTTCCAGCGGCATTTCAATGTAACAAGAAAGAATTAACGAGCGGTTTCTTACAGAACACATTGTTGATCTGTGCCTCTGAAATCAGACACACTGTGTATTTCACCTGGGGAGGGTTTGTTTTGTTGGAATGAGCTGTAGCAGCAAGACAGTTTGATGTTGTGAGTTAATTTAACACCCTCTTCTGGAAAGACAATTGAAATAGGTTGAGACCCATAATTCAGCTGTGTTTAGTGCCAAAGCAAGGTCTGGAGGTGCTGGAAAGTCCAAACAACATGTTATGTAGTTACTGCCACGCATGCTGGCCATAAGATTTGACTCGGGCCCTAGTCAAAGTGTAAAAGAGACCGAATCATATTTCGAAAGTCACTGGCTCCTGATATTACTGTAGAAATGCCATAAAAGCAGTTTATTTAAAAACCTGGCTCCCGCACAAACTCCTCTATGTTCATACTGGCTTCCCAGCTCCCCAGAGCTGTGGAATTGAATGGGAGCTGCGTGTGAGATTGATCTAACTGGACTGATCTAAGCAGTGGCTATAGGGAAGAACTGTCTCCTGGTCACTGTTTCTTGTGGCAGTCCACACATGCATAGTACAGTCACACTCTACAATGAGCTGTCCGGAGAGAGGCTCAATCTGCTTTTTGATTTCTACTTTAATTTATCTTTGAAAAGTCCCCCTTGGTACCATGTTGTGCTCCTGCTAGACCAGTCCTGCCAGCTACAGACTCTGCCCAGTAGCTGGTTAGTTGTGAGTGCCCCAGTGTCCCACTCAGCTGTTCTGGTTGTGCGGTGAGCACGCTTGGAACAGTTTGTCCCAGTCCTTTCAGCAGCTAAATGAAGATGTTTCTCTGTAGAACAGTCTGTGCTATTTCTTGTGGCTTGTATTTCAAATAGCTCTAAACCCAACACTCCACAGCAATGCCAACTGATCAGGAGCTAAAGCTGAGAGACCACCAAAGGAGACATGCACATTCTCTCCCACAGGGAATGTGAGGTAAACACTAGGACTGTTAGACCTGCTCTTTTCATGGAGGAGCCAGACTCTCAGCCTGTCCCAACCTCACAGAGCTGGGTTACATCAGAAAGGGCGTAGGCAGAAAGGACACAGAAAGGTGTCCAATGTGCTGCAGCAGCTGCAGGTCATATTGTATTGCCGGCGGCTCTTTGGCTAAAGCACTGCCACTGGATTATCATCTATTGAGCAGGTGTGTTTCCAGTGAGGTCCCTCAGAGATCAGCTATTGGCCATACGCTAGTTAACATTTTTATCCGTGACGGGGAAGACAACATAAAACGATCACCGACGAAGTGTGCCATTGACACAGAAATTGAGGGGTGATAAATAACGAAGAGGACAGGTCAGTGATACAGAGCCATCTGGATAGCTTGGCACACTGCGTGCAAGCAAACAATATGTGTGTTAGTAAGTGTAAACATATACATCTAGGAACAAAGAATGTAGGCCATACTAAGAAGCTGGGGGACTCTCTCCTGGGAAGCGGTGGTTCTGAAAAAGATTACCAGCAATCCAGATGGCTCAGTATTAGTGACCTGTCCTCTTCATTGTTTACCCCTTCTCAATTTTTATGTCATCTACAAACTTTATCGAGGATGATTGTATATTTTTTTCCAAGTAATTGGTAAAAATGTTAAACTGAGTAGGGACAAGAACCGAGCCCTGCGTGACCCCACTGAAAACACACCAGCTCGATGATGATTCCCCGTTTACAATTACATTTTCAGACCTGTCAGTGAGCCAGATTTTAATCCATTTAATGTGTGCCACATTAATATTATGTTGTTCTAGTTTTTTATTCAAAATGTCAGGTCGTACCAAGTCAAATGCCCTACAGAAGTCTAAGTGTATTATTTTAACAATATTATCTTTATGAGCCAAATTTGTAATCCTACCAAAAAAGATATCAAGTTAGTTTGACAGGATCTATGTTCCACAAACCCATCTTGACTGGCATCAGTTACATTAACCTCCTGTAGATCTTTATTAATTGAGTCCCATATCAGCCACTCCATTATCTTATCCGGAACTGATATCAGACTGAAAGCCCTATAATTATCTAGGCCATTCATTTATCCTTTTTAAATAGTGGTACAACATCAACATTATTCCAGTCTTCTGGAATTTCCACCAGTGTTCCAAGATGTACTGAAAATCAACATTAATGGTTCGGCCAGCTCTTTTAGAACTCTTAGATGCGAGTTATCTGGACCTGCAGATTTTAAAACTTTTGTAGCTGCCATTTAATATGTCCCTGAGATACCAGTGGAATGGGAAGTGTGTTATCATCATCAGATAATATGACTACATTATCTGATTTCCCCAACTACAGAACAGAAATGTTTATTGAACACTTCTTCCTTTTCTCCATTATTATTGATAATTCTATCAGTTCCGTCTAGTAATGGACTGGTACCATTGTTAGGATTATTTTAGATACTAATATGCATAATAAACTCATTATCCTTGTCTCTGCTGGCCATAGATTTCTCCTTGTGTCCTTTTGCTTCCTTTATCAATTTTGTATACTTTGTTGTTTCTAATTTTGTTAATTACCATCAACTTTCCCTGTCTTTCATTTGTTATATATTACATAATTAATTATTATTATTTTATAGCTGCCTTCAACTGCCCTCTAAACCAGGTAATTTTTTATACTACTGTGGCCTCTTCCTCAGTTGTGGGATTGTGTTTTTTTGGCTTTTGGGAAGGTGTTCTTAGACAATTTCTGATGATCACTTATATTATTCTGATTAAATTCTTCCTCCCTACTGATTTGGCTTTTACTTGTTTTCAACATTCTAAAGCACCAAGTATATATACAACTGGTCTGGGCTTTATTGTTTGTACATTATAAATTTGACCTAGTCACGCTCACTTGTACCTAAGATACCATTAATTTTTAGTTCTCTTTATCTGTGAGGAGAAGGTCTAATAAAGAATCCCCCTGCCCCCGGAAATTGTCATCTATAATATTTAGAAAATCCAGGGATGTTTTAGCACTGGCTGCAAGAGACCTCCACCATAAGTCACTCAAACTGAAGTCCCTCGTGAGCACACAGCTTTTTCCCTTACACACTGGAAACAGGTGTGTAAAGAAGCAGTCATCCTGTCTGCTGGCATGATTTGGTGGTCTGTAGCAGACACACACTTCTGTTCCATTTGTTAGGACACTGAGCCATAAACATTAAAGATAATTTTCTTCGGACTTATCAGTGACTCAGACATTGGTAATACCATTTTTGATATAGAGTCCCGCTTCCCTTCCCCTTTTGTCCACGTGACCCTTTCTGAATAGAGTATAACCATCGATTTTAATATTCCAGTTGTGCATATCATCCCACCCGGTTTCATTAAACCAACTAGACTGAATTATGCACATCAATGAGCAATGCCAAATCCTCTTGTTTGTTACCCAGACTCCTAGCACTGGTGTACGGGCAATTCAATAATTTCTTCTCTTTGTGTCCTTTGGTTCCTTGATTAATTTTGTTCTGAGCATCTCGATTTTGTGCTTGTAGCTTCCCACATCCTTTGTACTGTCCCCTTTTGTTATTACTTTCGCGAGCCAGCCCCTGCTCTCCGGGCATCCCCACCCTATGCCTTGCACAGCTCCGATCCTGCCTCTCTCAGCTAGTCCCATTCACAGTGACTGAGAGCAGGAGCACCAGATGCAGGGTAAGGTACTGCCAACCACCCGCCTGCTTTCACCTATGTGCCTCCTATGAGATGCCATAGGGTGGGGATGCACAGAGGCAGCCCCACTCCACCCTCCCCCATAGCTGCCCATCCCCAACAGGAGGTTTCACCTGCATTTACCGCCTTCTTATTTGTAGATGAGGTGGCTGGACCCCAGGGCAGATGATGGCCAAAGCAGCAAGATGCTGTGTGGAGCTTACTAGAGGTCATTGTGTTACTCCCCATAGCTCAGTGGTTTGAGCCTGGGCCTGCTAAACCTAGGCTTGTGAGTTCAATCCCTGAGGGGGCCATTTAGAGATATGGGGCAAAAATGGGTTGGATGATTTAATGGGGGATTGGCCCTGCTTTGAGCAGGGGGTTGGACTAGATGATCTTCTGAGGTCCCTTCCAACCCTGATATTCTAAGTGATAAAGGATCAGACAGAGTGGCCATAGCAGAGAAGGCCAGCCAGGCGATCAGAGGTGCCTGGCTAAACACGCAGTGAGTTTAAGGGGTGATTCCAAAAAGAAATGGAGGGGGCTTGGCCCATTGAACTTTCCCAGTGACAGCAGCATAGACAGTCTAGTCAGGGAATGTGTGTTCTTAGCCCTTCAATCTAGGGTGGATGTACATCCTGTTTTGGGCAGGATACTTCCTTTTTGAAGCCTTGTCCCGGCCATCCTGACTTTTTTGACCCAAATGGGCATTTGTCCGATTTGCTCCTGCCAACTTGATCAGTGGGCAAGAGCGAACGGGACAAACGTCCACTTTTGTCCAAAAAAAGTGGGTTGCAGAGGAACGTGGGTCGGGGGGGGGGAGGGAGCAGCGATGCCAGCCCCACGCGGGTGGCAGTGGGGGGAGAGGCAGGGCTCTGGCAGGGGGCAGGCAGCGCTTGGGCGAGCAGCAACGCCAGCCCCAGCCTTTGGGAAATATGATCACCCTCTGTAGTGTGTGCATCACTGCTCGTCCAAGCCCTGCCTTCACCCCGTGTGAGGAGCGGGGGCTTGGGTGAGTGGCTCAGGCCAGGCTGATGTGGTGGGGTTCAGGCAAGCCCCACACGATGTCCCATTTTCCCCATGGGAAGTACGGTTGCCCTACTTCTGCCCCCCACATCCTCCTCCTCAGGAAAGGGGATGCCCGAATCCGAAACTTGTTTTGCCATCAGCCCTTGTCTTTAGATGCCTTGTTAGCAGAAATAGCTTTTGCTGCCGGTTGCATGGAGCAGGAAGGAGGAGCTGCTCTGCATACTAATAAGTCTCATGACTTTCGGACTTGTTTAAGCCCTTTCTTATGCTCCTGCACACAGCTCCTAATCTAACAGCGAACGGTTGCCCAGATGAGTCATTTTCCCTCTGCTGCGTTTCAATACGGGGTTTGTTTGCCGTTGGATCCCGGCATCCAGGCTGCAGGCCGATGTGCCGTCGGAGGCGGCCCATCGGATGTGGACTATTTCCTCCCTTTCCGCATCGCGGCTGAAGAAATGGGCCCTGGGCTGTCCGTGAGCCGGGCAGCGTTTGCACAGCTGTCTCTTCCAGACGCCAAAGCACTAAGTGCCAATAGCAGCCCTGCCTCTGCAGGGACTAGCAGGGGGCAGGCGAGTGGAATGGCCGCCCCTCTATCCCAGGGCCGTAGATCAAACAATGACCCCCCTCTGCCATGCGCGCACAGAGCACTGGCAGCAGGATTAACTTGGCCCTTTGTCTCTATTGGATAGTAGCCATTCCGATAGAATAGGCTCAATGCTAGTGGCAGTGATGGTCTGAATGTTCACCTACAGGGTCACTGCTGGGGATGGCAGCTAGGCAGAGCCCAAGAGATCTGTTATGGCCTAGGCAGCCCTTGGCTGTCTTGCTGCGGTGGCCAAGAAAGGGACCATTTAGACTAGAGCCGGTTGTGATCTCCTAGGCATCGCTAGGGCTCCCATCTCTTTAGTCTGTCACAGCTACCTTCATCCCCTGCCCCTACCACCCACTGTTTCATATAATTATACATCTTATTCCAAATGAGTGACATTGTCAAGCAATTTAAGATTTCTAGACTTCAGTCGATAGGACTTGGGTAATCTTAAATCTTTGCAATACATTTTAGTTAAATGTCTTTATACACTTTAGCATCCTCTTCCTCTGTATCATTTGGAACGTATCTGGCTTTCCCAATCAGCCTGGGTAAGAGCATAGACATCCATTTCCCCTCTGGAATATTATGGATCCCACACAGTCTCTCAAAGGTATACAGGAACTCCGCAATGCAGTCAGTCTCTTGATAAACTGGGCGGGCTTTTTTCCTGCCCTTGAGAGGGGATGTACTCACAAGTTGAGGCTGCTGCGTGTTGTGCTCCAGAGCTGCAGTGTATGAATTCTCTCCTTGGCTGCTAGTTGTTCTGTAAGCAGAGCCAGGATGAGCCCCATCCTGACATCTGGTGGCGAGATGTGGAAAAGGACTTTGGGGCTGATCTCGTTTGCATGGGCACACCCACCCTGCCTAGCATGATGGGACTGCTTGCCCAAATGGTCACTTTGACTGCTGTGGGATCCCCAGTCTCGTTCTTATTGGGGCAGGATGAATAAAGGGTCGTTATCCTGGTTATGTGAATCAGGGACAGTAGAACTGTACCTGCCATTTTATGATGGAGAGGCTTGCCCTCAACTAAGTAGCACTTGCTAGGCAAGGTTCCAAACCCTAGTGAAGTGGGGATGGGTATTTGTAATTGGTTGTGTGGGATCTTTTTGAGGGAGTCAAACATTGTTTTCATTCTCTTCTTTCTCTACTGTGTAATATCAGAGCTAATTTTGATTCTATTAGGAGTCTAGTTATATGCTCAAGAGCTGTTATCACTTTGGACTAGTGGTGCCCCAACACTGCTACTACCAGCTGAAATTACAGAAAGAGCTGAAGTTACTAAGAGTAACATCACTGAAAGCTGTGTTAAGTAGTAGGGGGGCCTGAAGATATATTGGAGGATGGCTAGTGAAGAGGAGGGGCTCATGGTGAAGACTGCAGCAGAACCCCATGGAGGGGTGTGGCAATCAGCCATCAACACAAGCTGTGATGTAAGGTGCCCTCATACCTCTGCCCCCTTCCACTCAGGTCTGGGAGGTAGGCTTTGCAGATGAACTTTTGGAACTTGAAGTGGGTGACTGCACTGACCAGGCACAGAAACTTTTGGGGGTTCTGGACTCAAGGATCAAAGGCAAAGGACACGGTCTGATTTGCTTGGTGGTGGGTCTTTTTGCTCATGGTTAGGAAGTTTTTCCTGAGATTTAATCTAAATCTGCTCTGCTGTAGTTTGAACCCAGTGCCCCTCTGTGGCAAGAGAAAACAACTTTTCTCCATCTTTTTTATGGAAGCCTTTCAAGTATTTGAAGATGGCTATCATACCACATCCTTAATCTCCTCTTTTCCAAACTGAACACACGCAGTTCCTTCAGACTTTACTCATATGGCTTGTGTTCCATCCATTTGATCATCCTGTTGCTCTGCATCCTTTCCAGTTTCTCCACATCCTTTCTATACAGTGGTGACCGAAACTGGACACTATACTCCAGCTGAGGCCTAACCAGTGCTGAATAGAGTGGTACTATCCCCACCCATGACATGCATGCCTCTGTTAATGCAAGCTAAAATTGCATTTGCTTTTTTTGCAACAGCATCGCATTGCTGACTTAGGTGGACTTCTCAGCAGTGCCGCTGTCAAGTCAGTTTCCCCTTGTTCTGTGCTTGTGCATTTGGTGTCTCTTCCCTAAGTGTAGTACCTTACATTTGTCTTTATTGCATTCCATTTTGTTGTCTCTAGCCCAGTTCTCCAATTTATCAGATCCCTGTATCCTCCAAAGTTTTGGCAAACCCCCGCCCTCCCCCCCAGCTTTGTGTCTTCTGCAAATTTGATCACTATGCTGTCTGTTCCTATACCAGATCATTAGTAACTATGTTAAACAACACCCGGCCCAGAACCTCCCGCCAATATGACATCATAGTTACTCTTTGTTTGAAGTTAATTAACCAATTTACGTATCCATTTAATGGTAGTTCCACCAAACCTGCATTTTACCACTTTGTTTCTGCTCTTTATCCTTCTCCTTCACACACGTCTGCCAATTTCTCTTTTCTCCTACTGCCCTCTTCCCCAGCTCTCTCAATCATTTCTCTGTTCCATGAAACATTTTCACTCTATTCTCTCTCTCTCAATCCAGCTTCCCTCACTCACTCGCTGGGTTCTCCTGTCTCTATAGCACTTTCGGCCCCTCTCTTCCCTTCCCAGTTCCAGTACTTTGTTGCCATGACACCTGACACAAGGAAAAGTCCCTTTCTATAACAGCAAGAGAAAGAGCCGTAGCTGGGAATAGATTGTCCGGCATCGCTCTGGCGTCCTTCCCGTCAGCCACGGAAAAGGCATTTCTGCTGCTTCTCTCTGCTTTTCCTACACAGAATTTAATTCATGGCTTGCTTTCTTGTTTTCCTGAGCTTCCTTCCCTGGCGGGTGAGCAGATCAGTTATTGGCACTGATTTTTACATGCAAGGCACACAGGTGTGTAATTCAAACAGGAATTAATTCAGGGAAAGTCTATGGCGGGGTGGGCAAACTTTTTGGGCCGAGTGTCACGTCGGCATTGCGAAATTGTATGGAGGGTCAGGTAGGGAAGGCTGTGCCTCCCCTAACAGCCTGGCCCCCACCGCCTCCCCGTTCCTGACTGCCCCCCCTCAGAACCTCTGACCCATTCAACCCCCCCTGCTCCTTGTCTCCTTGACTGCCCGCTCCTGGGACCCCCGCCCCTAACTGTTCCCCAGGACCCCACCTCCCATCGAACCGCTATCCACACCCCTGCCCCCAGACAGGCCCCCTGGGACTCCCACACCTATCCAGTCCCCCTGCTCCGTGTCTTCTGATTATCCCAACCCCTATCCACACCCACACCCCTGACAGCACCCCACCCCGGGACTCCCACTCCCTATCCCAACTCTCATTGTTCCCTACCCCCTGAGTGCCCCTGAGATCCCCTGCCCCTTATCCAAACCCCCACCCTCTTACCATGCTCAAAACAGCAGGAGCTAGCAGCCTGGCTGCAATCAAAAGACTGACTGTAGTATCTGTGACCCCGCAGTGCTTTGGTCTAGCTAGCTTGAAGAACAATAGCCATAAGGCATGCCCAGGACCCTGGATATGTACTTGGTGACTAGCCCACGCTGCTGCTGCAGCTTCACTGCTACTGATGTTCCAGCTTACTAGCAAAAGCGAGCTCCAGTCATGCCTCTGGTTGCAGCCCCTTAGAGCCCTGACCACCTGTGGGAGGAGGAACCTGAACTGGAGTTCACCCCTTATTCACCAGCCCTTGGCTGTCGCAGGGCAACCAGGCAGGCCCTCCGCCAGTTTAGCACTGGCCCCGCATCCTGGCTGTACAATATGCACCATAGAGACCTTAATATGGGCCTCTGGAATTGCAGGGCTCTCCTTGTGCCAGTCGCTCATTGCTTGGCCTTGGCTCCTTGCCCTTTGCTTGCAGGGGCTTCTCCTGGCCTCTCTCCTGTCCCTGTGTTTGGCTGAATGGCAATGAGCTCATACATCACCCCACCCCAGACACACAGTCCTAGGTAATTAACTTGGTCCCATAGCAGCCCTTCACATTGCTGACACCGTGCCGAGGGACCGAAAGGCCAGGCAGGCTGTTCTTCCTGCCAAAGCTCGGGGCTGGTTTGCTTTGCCAAAGGCGGGGAACATGATTTGGAGAATCCCCCATAACAGTGTTTGTGAGGCTGACCTTCCCCATCCGCCCTGTCTCTAACATGCCAAATGAGGGTGCGATTCTCCAAGGCCGTGTTCGAAGTGTGCATTTAAGAGCAGCAGCAGAGCAAGAATTATTACCCACCAAACTATTGGAAACTGTGTGTAACAGTGGATCGGCTAAGGCTGGGGAGTTTCTGTTTCATCTGTATTCTTTGGGTCTGATCTCGCTTTTCTATACTGGCTCATTCACGTTTGGCTCATTTGTTCTCATTTGGCAGTGGATTTTCTCCCGGCTGCTGTGGGGGTTTGTGGCTGGCTATTTAATCCGGTAACCTGTTAGCAGAAGCATTTTAAAACAATAAGGACAATATTTTTGGAACAAAGCGGGCACCATTTAAAAGACTAATCTGCATTTACTGCTTGGCTGCAGTAGTAATCAAATAATTAATCATGCCTAGCTCTTATTTAGTGCTTACATCAGTAGATCACAAAGTATTTCACAATCTTTCATCTTTTAGGAGATCAGCATAAGGTTGTGGGGGAGGAATAGCTCAGTGGTTTGAGCAGAAGCCTGGGTCTGCTAAGCCTAGTGTTCTGAGTTCAATCCTTGAAGGGGCCATTTAGGAATGTGGGGCAAAAATGGGATTGGTCCTGCTTTGAGCAGCAGGTTGGACTAGATGATGTCCTGAGGTCCCTTCCAACTCTGAGATTCTATGATGCAGTGGTATTTCCTACTAGTTGCAGTGTAGAGAATTCTTCCATAAAGTCAAATATTGCCCCATGGCAGTCATTGATGTTTTAGTGCCCCACACTGCATGCCCGCGATGGACTCTGGCAGGGGGCTAGCACACCGCTAGCTCGCACTCTGTAGAGAACGAGCCTGCACCGACAATGAAATAGGTGGACTAGAGTACCTAGCAGAGCGTTTCCATATCCGGATTCTGCAGGCCAGATTCCCTCTCGTTCCACACACCCACAACTGTAAGTGCAGTCGGAAGGAGGTGAGTGCACACTTGGAGCACAGATTTTGAGTGTAGCAGCAGCATGCTTGGAAATAGGTATTGGTCATTGTTTTGAGAAGAGCTCTCTTCTGTTCTCACTTAGCCAGCGCAGCCCCACTGATATCGCTGGGGTTGCCGTTGGCTCCTGCGTAAGGGGTAACAAGCTCTCAAGAGAGAAGTGTACAGTATTTTCATAAGCAGCCGGCTAATACTGAGCCTGACAAGGCTTCTGGAAACCTCTGGGCATCTTCAGAAGCTGACCACAGGTATTAGATTGTCACTTCCACAGCGATAACGCGAGTCTTAGCCGTGCCTTAACCAGTCCCGCGGTCTCGTCCCTCTAGGTCTGCTGGAAGGCGTCAATATCACCAGCCCAGTTCTTCTCATCCATGGCACAGTTGGCAAACCTGCCCTGCTCTCGGTGAGGTACACCAGCACCAGCAGCGACAAACCTGTGGTCAAATGGCAGCTGAAGCGAGACAAGCCTACCACAGTGGTCCAGTCCATCGGCACTGAGATCATCGGCAACCTGCGCCCCGATTACAAGGACCGGATTAAAATACTTGAGAATGGCTCCCTGCTGATCAGTCACCTGCAGCTGTCAGACGAGGGCACCTATGAGGTGGAGATCTCCATCACAGATGACACTTTTACTGGGGAGAAGAACATTAACCTTACCGTGGACAGTAAGTGTACAGAACAGTAAGTGTACTGACTATGGTTGGTTTGGAATCCTCGAGTTTTTCCCTTGTTCTGCATCCACCATCTGTAGAATTTGCTCTGTTGGTTGTTCTTTCTAAGGAACAAACTGTAGATGCTGATGGTTTTTGCTGAACTCTCCACTGTCGGTCTTGATCACACATGATCTGGGCACCGAGTTATTTTTCTTCATAACAGCAGAAGTTGTCCATCCTGTTTGACATGAACACAATCACCAGGTTCTAGACCCAACAGTTCTCTGAGTATCCTCTGTTGCAAAACTGTTTGTATGCTCTTTTCGCTTTTCATCCAATTTGGCTACTCTCTTCACGTCTGGCCATTTTAGTGACAGGTTCTTTTCCAGAGTTGGAACATATTTCTGAGTTGTCTTCCCATGTGCTGGACTATATTCAGTAACTCAGAAGAGCAAGGAATGGGTCTTCCTGATGCAGGATTTTCTTAGCTCTCTGTACACCTCTGTCAGTTCTCCGTTTGCTTTTGAGTAATGTGGGCTGCTAGTAATACAATCAAAATCATATTTCCTTCTGAATGACTTAAATTCTGCTGCAATGAATTATGGTCCGTTGTCCATCACTAGATGTCCTGGAATACTGAAATGACCAAAAGTGCACTTTAGTTTCTTGATAGCACTATGACAAGTTATGTGTTTCGAGTACATTATTTCTATACACCTGGTGAAATAGGTAATAATGGCCTTTGGATTTGTATAAATCTGCAGCTAGTCTTTGTCTGGTAGAGGTGTTTGTACATTGTATAGTTCAGCATTATTCTTAAGTTTATTTGTTTTGAATTTCCTTTCAAAAGTCCAGTTTCACCAAATTCTCTGTTGAGTTCTTCTGCCTTTATCACTAGACCCATCGCAGTTTCCACGCTGCAGCTGAGAAGGTTGTTGGTCTTTGATCCTTTGATCACATGTGCAACTGGACTACTCATCATCTCTGCTATGAATCTGCACCTAAATGAATTGAACTCATTTCTGTAGGTGCATTGATCTTTTAACCACGCTCTCTCTTTTGTTTTTTAATCAATTTTATTTAGTTAATAAGAATTGGCTGTAGCGTGTGTTTGGGTAAGATCTGAAACATTCACGAACCTGGGCGGTAATGTGTCCGATCCTTTGGGATTGGTAAAACCTTTTCTTTCATGTGATGAAATAAGATTTACAGAAATTTTCATCATATTTGATGTGGGTACCTGGATGGAGGCCTGAGGCTGGATCACTTAAGGGAACTGTGGTGTTTCGACTTCTGAGTAACCAGTGAGGTAATAAAGAAGCTGTTTTATGCTGGGTTGGTACATCTAAGTATTGGAATATCCACCAGCTTTGTGGGGATTGTCTGTCCCATTCATTGCAGTTCACCCTAATTGAGTGATCACAGCTGGCTCCCCACTAGGATCCCGGTCACAGAAGGTTTGTCCATGCTGACGTTCTCTGGGGCATTGAAGAGTGGCATGTTGATGAGATCCTGCAACCAGTGTTGTTTTGTTCCTTCTATAAGCAACCTTTGATGATGTTTTCCTTCTGTTTCTGTTCTTCTCTGGTATTGCTTTACTCCTTACACTGTGTCATGTATTTCAGGTACATGGGAGGTTGCAGACTGCGATAATTAGGTCAAGCTTCTGTACCAGAAATGGACTGGCTACAGAGCTTCCTTCTCTGGTAGATACACCACAGACGTGTCTTCTATGAGATCCTTTAAAGCTCTTCCAGGAATCCCTGTTGTGAGCTTAAATAAGCTCCATATATCACTACCTACTGACTGAACAGTATAATACAGTGTAGTATTCCATTACAGTCTCCTCCACCACAAGGCCTGGCACCACAAGGCCTGGTACAAGGCCTTGTGGCACCACAAGGCATCACAAGGCCTGGCACCAGGTACCACGAGGCCCACAATGCACCACAAGGCCTGACAGCGAATCACTCCCAGCTCAGATTGCCAACCCTTCAGGATTCTCCCGAGTCTCCAGGAATTAAAGATTATGTCATGTGATGAAACCTCCAGGAATACACCCAACCACAATCGGCAACACCCCCCTCCCAGCACAAGTCAATCTACCTATCAATCTACCTGAGCTTGTAGCTGTTGGAGCTGTGCAGCTGTCTCTGAACCGCTGGCCACGTTAGAGACCATTGCAGCGGTGCGCACAGTGCTTCTGTAAGATAAATTAGACGCGCAAGCCATTAACACGCAGATGATATTCCTGGCAAGGCTTGATTTATTGCTTGGAGTAATCTTTCTGCTGCGCCACTGCTAACTGACTGACACAATAAGGAGCATTCATCTTCATCAAAGCTTCAATCTCATGAGATACTGATGGAGAGAGATGATCACATACTCCCAGTTCGGCCCAACCCCGAAGCCTAAACGTTTTCACGTTACTTCTGTGTGATAGTCCTGGATAGCCCAGGGAGAGGCAACCTGATGTGCCCTTAGCGTGTGTTACACTAAAAACGCAACGTGTTTTTCATTATTCATTGTTCTCATTTGGTAAGCATCCTTAGCAACTCTTGTTAGAATTCATTGTTTGTTTGGTGATGTTCCTGGCCCTGTACAAAACACAAATGCACAGACCGCTCTGTGCAACCATGCTCGAAAGTGCTCTTTGCCTGTAGGCCACGGAGCTCTATTATTCAACAGTGGTTTAGGTTTCTAGTTTATTTACTACTTCAGAAATGCCAAAGACAAAGGACCTGGCAACACCAGCGCACCAAAAAGCATGAGCTTACTTCTTGAAGATGGTGACAGCTAGGCAACTAGGAATCAGAACAGCATTACTTCATGGCAAACACTACCAAGTGCAAGGCTTCCTGCCGAGCCCCATTGTCCTCCATCGGGTCATATGGGTGAAATCCTGGCTCCAGTGATCTCCGAACTCCCATTGACTTCAGTGGGGCCAGGATCACACCTGATCAGACTATGGAAAGCTGGTGGTTTCGAATAGGTATATGGAGTACTATCTCTAGGAGCCTCTAGGAAGTTGTAGTTTCCTATATTCAGTCCAAGAGAAGTCTTGTAATTAGCATGACGGCTATGCAATTTTATTTTTCATTTTGAAAAATTTTAATTTCAGGGAATTTCAAATTTTTGTTTTCAATTTTATTTTATAGGTTTTTTCTCATTTCCGGAGCAGCAGTACATAATATGAACTCCTACTACTAACTGGCCGTATGGCATAATAGTTGAAATATCCTATTATTTTTACTTTATATATGTTTAAGATTCTTACAGGCCGCTGCGCCTTAGCACAGATTGAAACATCTTATCTTTATTCTCGACTGAAGTGTTTCCTGTCTGTGTTGTAATGAATGGAATAGTTTGCCACTTTGACACAAATCATTATGCTCTGCTACCACTGACGCTGGAGCAAGGGCTGGGGTTGTAACACTGCTGGGAGGTGCCGTCGCTTTCATAGTGTTCATTAGAAATGTTTTTATTTTATTTTTCTTCCAGTTCCAATTTCAAAGCCTCACGTTGTCCTCGCATCGTCCACCGTGCTGGAGCTCAGTGAATATTTCACCCTCAACTGCTCCCACGAGAACGGCACGAAGCCCACCTACACCTGGCTGAAGGACGGCAAGCCACTCAGCAACGACTCCCGGCTTCTTCTCTCGCATGATCAGAAGGTGCTCACCATCACGCGAGTCCTCATGTCCGATGATGACATTTACAGCTGTCTGGTAGAGAACCCCATCAGCAGCGGGCGCAGCGTCCCAATAAAGCTGACGGTGTATAGTAAGTATCCCTGCGTTGCGGACATGGGGGGAAAGTTACACGGTTTGTGTGGCGACATGGTCCATTCCACACGCTGCAGAAACTCCCCAGCCTGGCACACCCAGTGAACGCAATGCGGTGATTTCAGGCAGGACGTGTTCGAATCTAGTGAAAAGCGTGTGGAAAGCAGTGCACAATGGTGACCTGTGGTGGAAATCTGCTGATAGCTGTCAGCACCGGTATGGAGCCAGCCCTTCCGCGGCACACTAGGGTGTTCTGCGCTGCCGGACGGGTTCCAGTAGCTTAGATGGAGGTTCTTTGCCTCTTGGGTCAGTATTGACTTCAAGGCCCACAGAGAGCTGATAGAGATCCCAGTGCTACAGTGAGGGAGGTAAGTCACTCATTAGAGGTGTGCTGGTTTTGGAGTTGGTAGCGATCGAAAAGCCCCAGTGAGGACCTGAAAGCAACATTTACATAGTCATTTTTGTAATGACTTAAAACAAATAAACGAATTCCCTGCCCTTTACTGGGGATTGCTCCGTGTTACTAAGATCAGTTAATTGTTACAGGAAGTGACTCAGGAATTGGTCGTTGCTGATACCAAATGCTCTGACTACTTGTGTTTTCTAAGAGGTGCATAAAAGCATGTGCAGAGCCCTTGGTGTGTGGGGCCAGGTTCCCACCCGGGGGTGGCTGATTTTTTAGAAGGCTTTTGCCTTCCCACCATATCTGAAATAGCCACTTCAAGGTGGAGGGGCCGGGGGGTTCTGTGCGCTGCCCGCGACCTCAGGCACCAAACCCGCAGCTCGGGACAGGAGCAGCATGCAGAGCTCCCATGGCTACCCCTGCACCTAGGAGCCAGACATGCCAGCCGCTTCTTGGAGCCGCACAGAGCCAGGGCAGGTAGGGAACCTGTCTTAGCCCCCCTGCACCGCTAGCTGGCCTTTTAGCAGCCCGGTCAGCAGTGCTGACCAGAATCACTAGGGTCCCTTTTTGACTGGGCGTTCCAGTTAAAAACTGGACACCTGGCAACCCTAAGCATTGTCTCCTGCAAATGTAAACAAACTTGTTTGTCTGAGCAATTGGCTGAACAAGAAGTAGGACTGAGTGGACTTGCAGGCTCTAATGCTTTTCATTGATTTATTTTTGAGTGCAATTATTTTTTGTACATAATCCTCCATGTGTAAGTTCAACTTTCATGATAAAGAGATTGCACTGCAGTACTCGTATTAGGTGAATTGAAAAATACAATTTTGTTTTTCACAGTGCAAATATTTGTAATAAAAATAAATATAAAGTGAGCAGTGTATACTTTGTATTCTGTGTTGTAACTGAAATCAATATATTTGAAAATATAGAAGATGTCCAAAAATATTAAAATAAATGGTATTCTATTATTAACAGTGTGATTAATAGCATGATTAATTTTGATTATTTTTTTAATTGCTTGACAGCCCTAATTTTTATATTTATATATATAAACGTAGTTTTCCCCATCATACTGTTTAAATATGAATAGTACTATAGCAAATGACACAATGGATTCACACGACTGTGGCCCTTTTGGGTAATGCTGATCACTAATTTGTCTGTTGAACCCCTGAGGTCTGAGTCTCACTGACACAGACCCCACCCAACCCGGGCGCTGAGGTTCCAGTGTGCCCAAGACCCGGGGCCAGCAAATGTTCTCTGCTAGTCGTTGGCATTCGCAGTCTCTGCAGCGTCCCTGCCGAGTTCGGTGTTTAATTCCCAGCACCTGGGAAGTGAGGGACCAGGGCATTTAACTGGCTGTTTGGGGCTCAGGCTGGAAGCTTGGTAGAGGGACAAATTGTCTCCTTCTGGTCCATTTGCCTTATGCTAAGGGCCCTGAGAGGCTGTTCCAGATCGCCTCCAGCTCTCCCCAGCTGTGTGCGTTGGAACTGAAAGAAACAGAGAATCGTGCTCATCTCCCGGGCTGTTTGGGTTCTCCTCCGTCAGTGGGATCTGGGGCATCCCTGGCACAGTATCAGGGTGACCCCGAGCTGAGCACTGCTGAGGGCGGACCCCTTGTACTATCTGCAGAGAGCAGAAGGGGCTTTGTAAAGGATGAGGTGGGGACGTAGCTGCCACTGCGGGTCTGAGTGGTAATTCCTCTCCCTTCTCTCTTCTAGGAAGGAGCTCTCTCTACATAATCCTCTCCACGGGGGGCATTTTCCTCCTCGTCACCTTGGTGACAGTCTGTGCCTGCTGGAAACCCTCCAAAAAGTGAGCATTTTCCCGTATCTTGGATAAAATAGCTGGTACTCTGTTCCCCCGCACCAAGATCCCGGCTCCCTGCTCCATCCCAGAGATCGCCCAGGGACACAGCTCGCCCTATGGATCCCCTGCACCATCCTCCCGCCTCTCAACCCCATCCCAGGGATCGTACAGGGACACAGCTCCCCTCTTCCACCTCCCAACCCCATCCCACAGGTCGCACAGGGACACAGCTCCCCCTGGCTGTTCTCCCCTGCTCTGTCAGGCCTGTCTCTCCAGTATTTATCTGTATTTGTTTCCTTGTGGCCTGTTCTCTCTCTTTCCAATCTGTCCTTGCACGCTGCATATTCTCACCCATGCCAGCCGTGATGGGGGTGTGGGGGTGTCACGGGGGGTGGGGGAGTCCCGTTCCCACACCCCCCACTTCCTGGGATTCACAGTGATTCTTAGCCAGCCAGTAGATCAGAAGGTTTATTTGAGATGCCAGGCACACAATCCCACTTAGAGCTGTCAGTACAAACAGGCCCCCTTGGCCCGGCCCTTCTGGGGGGCAGGGAGATGAGACCCCGAAACCGGGCTCCCTCCACTTCCCCAACCAGTGTCTAACCCCTTTTCAAAACACTCCAACGTCTCCCTGCCCTTTGTTCCCTTGCCAGCCCCAACGTGTCAACTCCCCTCCCTCTCCATCTCAGGTTGCAGCTCCAGGTTTCCATGTCAGAGTAGCTTAGCCTCAGGAGTCATGTCCACCCTTCCCCCTACTTGTCATAGGGCGGTGGGGCTGGCTGAGGAGCTGGGAGCTCTCTGGGGACCATCTCCCAGCCAATGGCTCCATGTGGTTTGCTGGGCTGTCTGCGGAGTCCAGGTGAGTGTCAGACTTGAGTGTGTGTGGGGGGGTGGCTTTTGTCTGTTGCAGGGAACACAAACCCAGTAACACGTCCTTAGTGTCTTTATTCTCTCCAAGAAAGGGCTCCCCAGGGCCCTGGATGCTTAAACTTAACAAAGTCCACAAGCAATCAAACCCACAATGAACTGCCCCCCTCAGAATTAATGAATAACCCCAATAACGCCGCACGCTCAGTGTGGCAGAGTCCCCGCTGGGTGCAGACAGGAGGGGCTGTCACAGCGCTGGGCGTGGACAGAACAGCCTGGGGTCTGCTCCATTGGAGGGACCACAAGCCCTCCACCTCACGTCCCGTCCCCCACCGCTGTACTTCACTTTCAAATAGTCTCTTACAAAGTGTGGGTCGGTTTCTTAAAAACCAGAAATGTTTAAAATGGGGGAAGGCTAAATACCAGTTTATAGCCACCTCGACAATAGAACGGACTGGGCTAAATGGCTTCTCGTGCGCTCGGAGCTATTCCCAGACATAAACCCCTGATAAAAGTCAAGCTATTCCCAGGGAAGGAGCCTGATCCCGGCCCTCTGTGATTAGTGCTGCCAAGTCAGTTCCTTGTTTGCTCCGAGCAGTGGATTCTGACCTGAGTCCTCCAGTGCCATTCTCATGTATATTTAATCCCTACTCCTCGCTTGTTTTTTTCCTAGAGTCACTGATCCCTCCTGTCCCCGCCCTCCCGGAGCTGAGATCTCATCCCAATCCAATTCCCGAATCCCCACGATCTCTCTCACGCTCATTCGCTCCCTGGCTCTTTCCCCACATTGCCCCATGTCAGCCTCTGTGTGTTTCAAACCTGCTGTCCCTGGAATGTGCCAGCCGTTAATGAAGTTTTGAGGGAACAGGCCCTGGAGCAAGCAGGGCCCAGCTGCAGCATCCCCCAAGACTCAGCTGCCACTCTCCTTTTGTTTTGCAATCCTGGGATTTTTCTTCCCTTCTGCCACTGAACACATTCCTCAGGAGCGGCCTCGGCTGTATATAAAGCTGGGGAAACCTCCCCAGCAGCGGGGCCTCAGTGCCACTGCGCTGCCTTGGAGCAGAAGGAGTCGCACTCAAAGGGCCCACCCCTGGGACGAGAACGTTGTTGGTAAAGGGCATCTGAGCATAAGTCTCCTGGCTTGTTCTTTACAAAGCACCTTGTACGTTTAACAGAGACAAGCAGAAGCTGGACAAGCAAAGCTCCTCCGAATTCGTGGACCAGAATGACGAGCATTTAAAGCACGAAGGTAAATAACTGGCCTGAGATTCTATCTACACTGAACTCTCTTCAGGGCACATGGCTGGAGCGTCACAGGGCTTGTTGGCCGATCCCCCCCAATATGGCTTTTGTTGCTATTTGCAGCCACTTAACACAGCACCTCGGCAGGCAAAGAAAACAGTCAAAGAGGAGTTGTCCTGTTTACACACACTGGGGAGCTCGGACCACAGCTGGTAACAGCTTGTTGTCAGGGTTCCTTAGTGACCCTCTTCTTATGCAATGACTCTTATGACCTGCAACCCCCTTGCCACTGGGCGCCGTTGTCACTATGGGACTCCTCAGGCTGGGTAGCTCAAGAGCCAGTGGTAAACTCTAGTTGGCTCATGTACAATAAAGAACAACAGGCTAGATTTTGTTCTGGCTTCCTGAATAATAAAGGGCCCAGAGTTCTGTCTTGAGCAATTATTTCCCAGGATGCATTAGCCAGAAAATTAGTCTGAAGATGTTTAATCAGGTTGTTATCCTGGATAATCAACGTGTGGGTGAAATGCCCCTCCCTGTGCTCACAGTGCCATGCACCATCCCAGTGCCAGGGTTAACGGACTACAGGCCTAACCAAGGCCATGCTTTTAACATTGAGACAAACCAGCAGAACAATACACGCGTTAATAAACCCGGCAGCTCCTGCCCTCACGTGCATATGCAATTTCCCTTGTGATTTTCTTGCACGCTCTTTCAGTTGTGCATTCTTTCCGCTCCTGATCCTGAGCTCCTGGCACGGGGAGGTTCAGGCGTGTAACCACTCCTCCGTGGCACCTGTTCAATGGAAACTCTGCTTCACATGGAGGTGGGAAATCTGTGGCTGATGCAATGAAGGCTTTGGAGCGCCATGCTCTGGCAAACAATTGTTTTCAGGTTTCTCTGCTTTCTAGCTCCTGAGTCCCATCATTTATTCTGGCTTCCCCTTAAGACCCCGTTCCTTCAGTGGGGCTCTGTAGGCGTGCATGAAACCAGAGGCCGGATGGGATCCTAAAGCAAGTGTTGTGTCACTTGGCTTGTTTGCGGTGGAGGGTACAAAGGGGCTTGTATAAGAATGAAGAACGGCCCTACTGGATCAGACCAAAGCTCCATCTAGCCCAGTATGCTGTCTTCTCACAGTGGTCAATGCCAGGTGTCCCAGAGGGAATGAACAGAACAGGTGACCATCCAGTGATCCATCCCCCATCGCCCATTTCCAGCTTCTGGCAAACAGAGGCTAGGGACACCATCCCTGTCCTGCCCATCCTGGCTAATAGCCATTGATGGGCCTATTCTCCATAGCCCACTGGCTCCTGTTGGGTTTTTCACAGACCATGAATCTGAGCAAAAATGTCCTGTTTCCCTTTCCTATATGTGAGCCAATTTGTTGCTGTTTCTGTGCAGTTGAGGTTGTCCCCCGCAGCGGAGAACATGAACGCAGGAATCCAGTGGCTCTCTACATCTTAAAGGACAAAGTAAGTGCTGTGCTTTGTAATCCGTAGGGTCTGGAGGCCTGTAATTTCACAGCTTTCCCTTGGGATGGCGCAGGGCAATTTCTTTCCATACGAGAGAGTGAGCCGGCGTTGTTCTAGGCAAGGCCAAAAGGGACACGTTCACATGGAGGCACAGGCCCGGATCCCATAAATGGGTTCACGATTTTCACACTGGAGCGGCGTGAAACGCTTCTGGTGAAGTCCTAGTAACTTTTGGTACCAGCGCTGGTCATAGACTCACTTGGCTGAGTCTCCTGCACTGCTTGGGGGAAGCTGTGTGTCTTGGACAAACTTGGATCAGTTTAGAGCCGTGCATGGAAACTGGGCAGGACTTGTGGTTTCTGGTGAAATGGGGGAGATCCAGACATTCTGACTGAATTCCTCTGAGAGCTGAAGTTTGTTTGAACCAGAAACTCAAAGCAAAACTTGGGGGCTGTGAGCCCCAGAGGGACCCAACCTGGAAATGGCCAATTGAGCTCCTCCGAAGCAAACTGCTGCGATTTACCTGGCTCCAACAAACCCGCCAGGCACTAGAAGAAGCTGGATCAGCCCACGCAAGGGCACATTTGCAAGGAGCAATGGGATTTGCGACAGGTCAACCCAGGATAGCAGACCGCATTTATCTGAGTATGGAAAAGCCCAGCCCACCTGTTGCACAAAAATAGCACGCCCCTGGCTTTCACTCCCTTACAGCTTCAGTACAACCCCTCCCTGTAGCCAGGCATCTGCACAGTTGGCAATTGCGAGAAACAGGCTGAACGTTTACCACGGGCCCAGAACCTGGGCTCCTTTGACAGTGGAGCCCTAGTAGTCCCAGGGCTGGGAACTCCTTCAGCACCCTGGGGGTGTATTAAATATTTCCAGCAGCGCAGCACTGGTATGGCAGGTTGGGCATCTCGCAGGCCTTCCTGCTTCGCTCAGCGTGCCAGTGATCCCACACGAAAGCCTCTCCTAGAACCAATAGTTAAACACATAGGGGGTAGCCATCCCCAGGCCTAATGACAGAACAGAAAAGAAAAAAATTTAACAGCCTCCCCCACAATTTGCTAAGTCCCGAACCCATCTTGGTAAGCCCAAACTTTTCCAAGTCGTTCTTCCCTGGCTGAAGTATATACACAAGGAATTTCAAACGGCAAGGGGCATTTTTCAGAATGCAACCTGGGAGGGATATAAATACCAGCCTCCTAGGGGCAGCTGACTCCCATCCCTATCTAACCATGAACTGTGGCTTCCTCATTTCTCACCTGCTCTGTTATTAAGAAGAACAAGCAAGGGAGATAGGGTGACCAGACAGAAAATGTGAAAAATCAGGATGGGGGTGGGAGGTAATAAGAGCCTATATAAGAAAAAAGACCCCAAAATCCGGACTGTCCCTATACAATCGGGACATCTGGTCACCCTAATAGGGAGATAAATTCAGGTCCAACAATGCCCCCCTCCCCATATCCTTCTCTGCTGCCTCATTCTGGCTTGTCTCCTTCAGGCATATTGTGACTCAAGGGCGACCCCTGCTGGTGGACATGCAGAGGAGCAGGGTGCTGTGGAGAAGCCTCCATGAGCACAGGGAGGCACTGCGGGCATGGGCAGCAAACCAGGCCGTTCTGATCCTCCACAGGCTGAACCTTCTCCAGGGAAGGGAGCCGCTGTGCGCGATAATCTGCAGCTAGGGAGATCAGAGAGCGCCATCAGGGCAGCGCTCTGGGGCATGCACCTCCTGGGAAACCCCCTCAAACGTCCAGGGGTCCTGTCCTAGCAGCAAACACAATGGATGGGGAGGGCTAGCTCAGTGGTTCACGCATTGGCCTGCTTAAACTCAGGGTTATGAGTTCAACCCTTGAGGGGGATCTTTAGGGATATGGGGCAAAAATGGGATTGGTCCTGCTTCGAGCAGGAGGTTGAACTAGATGATCTCCTGAGGTCCCTTCTGACCCTGAGATTCTATGATGCTGCATGATTTTTCCCCACTCTGCAGCAGCCTGAGGCCTGTTTGCACTCAGAGGAGGATGGAGCAATTTGAAACCTATAGTAAGAGCTGCTCTCAAAGACTGCCCCTGACTCCTAGGGCTGTGACTTGGGGCTCACCCAAGCATTTGCCCCTATGGGTCTTTGGGAATGGAAACACGCTGGATGGAGAACCCAACTCTGGTACAGTCTGCCTCTTGCTGGCTTTTAAGGCCTGCCCCAAGTGTAACATCACCGCTGTCTTTGCCCAGCTCCTGCTGAACGCCGCCTGTTGTTTCTTCCTGTATCCCTGAAGGATTCTCCGGAGGCAGAGGAGGATTCCCCTCCGGATGCCAGAACCGCAGCCGAGCAAGGACCGCCCAGCTACTCCAGCCCCCTTCCCGGCAGATCCCCAGGTCCACCTGTTCGATCAGCGCGCAGATATCACCGCTCCCCAGCCCGATCTCCAGCCTCCTCCAGAACGCACAGATCCCCGCCCAGGTCCCCGGGCTCTCCTGCGCGCTCCCGGAGTGTTACACGCGTGCTGCGGACTGCTGGCGTTCCCATCATCCGGGAGCAGGAGGAGGCCAACTGTGTCGAATTCAATGCCTGAGGGCGTCCAGCTCATGGGAACAGGAAGCTCCTGCTGCCTAGGAGCGTGTCTCTAGCAGGTGGCAGTGCGTTGGTTTCAGGCGTGTGTATGTCCGTGTGTTCCGGGTGGTGAAAGGGGCCCAGGTACTGCCTGTAGATAAAGGTGAATCGCGTTGCTCTGCTGACTGGATGAGCCCAGTTTAAAATTTACTGTAGCCTCAATGTTCAAGCTTCAGTGGCTTTAAAGACACTAATTTGTTATTTAACACTCTAGAGCAGGGGTTGGCAAACTATGGACCGTGGGCCACATCCGGCCTGTGGAACCGTCCCGTTGGGTCCGCCATCTGGGGAGGCTGCCCCCAGCCCCTCCCTGGGAGTCACACCGCTGCGCGGGCAGCACTCTGGGGGACGGGGCTGCACGCTCCCGCAGGGCAGCATGTTTGGCTCTGCGTGGAGCCAGACAAGCTGCTAGGAGTCTCATGGTAAGGGGGCCGGGTCTGGGGGGTCACATAAGAGGTGGGGGCATTAAGGGGACAGGGAGCAGGGTGGATTGGATAGAGTATGGGGTCCCGGGGTGGTGGTTAGGGATGGGGGGTCTCTGGAAGGGGCAGTCAGGGAACAGGGGGGGTTGGATGGGGCATGGGAGTCCAGGGGATGGGGGGTGGAGAGGGGTCAGGGCAGTTAGGGGACAGGGCGGTTTGGATGGATCAGGAGTTCTGAGGGGGCAGTCAGGAGGCAGGAAGTAGGAGGGGGGTCGGATAGGGGGTGGGGCCAGGCTGTTTGGCCTCCCTCCATATAATTTTGCAACCCCAATGTGGCCCTCAGGCCAAAAAGTTTGCCCACCCCTGCTCTAGAGCAATCCCAGGCATCCCACTAAGCTTTGGCTTTCTGGGGTCTCAAACTAATTCCTTCACACTGGAGATCTGTCCCTATGCAGCTCTACGCGCGCGCGCGCGTGTGTGTGTGTGTGTGCAGCTTAGCATGAGTAGGCGTGTGTGAGCAGGCATGCGTCCGAGTGTGACTAGGTGTGCCTGTCTGCGTCAATGTGCATCTCATTGTGACATTATGTGAGCCTATGGGCAAGTACATTTGCACGTGACCTTGCACGCACACACCTATGGGCTGATGTTGGCATGGAGTGTGTCTGTGGGCACGCACGTGTCCCTGTGTGGGGGCCTGTCTGCAGGTGCGGATCGTTGGATGGGGCCCGCAGACATTCACAAAGCCTTGCGGTGCTGATTTCGGGGCTGTGGGGAGGGAGCAGAGGGCCTTGCAGCTTAGGACTGTCAGAACGCTGCTTGGTGAATCATTGCTCATATCCAGGGCTTGCTGTGGGGCTGGAAGGTCCGTTAGAGGCAGCGCGCTGCTGAAGCTAGTCCATGCTTGTGCCGGAGTTTGGCTGGATGGCTGCGTTCAATGGAGTCACCCGGTCGCTGAATGCAGGGAGTGGTCTGTGCTGCTTTCTCCTCAAGGCAAACACAGGATGCAGCCGCTAGGGTAGATCACGTTCCAGACCTGATTCACCAGGCCTTCGCACAGGGCGTAGTCCAAAAAAGGACATGACCCCCCTCCAAGAAGCCGGCGCTTTGGCCGGTCATTGATGTCTGCGCTCCCCCCTTACCTGCTTTTCTGCATCTGAGTCACAGTGAGCTGGATTTAAGCGTGCCCCAAATGAGCAGGACTCCAGAGACTCCTCTGGGGGGTGAGTGTGCCCCTCCAGCAGGCAGTGTTATTTATTTCTGCTGCTGCCATGAGCCATCCCAGAATTAAGCACGCCCGGTCTAGGGTGACTAGATAGCAAGTGTGAAAAATCAGGACGGGGGGGGAGGAGGAGTAGGAGCTTATATAAGAAAAAGCCCCAAATATTGGGACTGTCCCTATAAAATCAGGACATCTGGTCACCCTAGCCCTGTCCTTTCACGGGAAAGCGGCCTACAGCAGGCAGATCGCAAGCAAAGTAGATGGCCGCTTGGTGGAGCTGACAGACACAAAGAAGCTCCTTTTGGGTCCCTGATCATGGGACCAGTTACAGGGGGCCCCAGCGTCCTTTAAAGCCACCTCAGATGTAAATGCGCTGGCCGGCTGTGGCCCCAAGGGGGCAGCACTGGAGCTGAGACTAGCCAGTGCAGTAACCTGGCCAGGAATCTGCCCAAGGGGCCGGCTTAGGAATTGACAATTCCAGCTGAGACCCTCCCGGCACCGCACCTGTGCCAAGGGGACTCCTCAGCTGAGGGGAACCTGCAGCTCTCCAGCCCTGTGCCCCACCAGTGCTGCGCCGAGGACCCAAAACAGCTGCGTGAAATCACTGCTGCAGCGAGCGCAGTTGTGAGTCCTGGCCCCACCAGGCCCGCGGCCTCCGCCTCGTCTGATCTCTGCGTGGGGCAGCAGAGCCGGTCGGCTTTGCCGTCCCAGCAGGAGTTGCCCTGTTCCCTCCACGGCACCGCCGCGGGGTGAAGCTACCGGTGCAGGCTGACGTGTGACACCACCGTGTGTGGCGTGTGACATCACCGCATCACCATACAGCGTGTGACATCACCGCAGGGTCAGCTCCACTGACTGTCACTGACTTCCTGTAGGGCAGCCCCCCAGGCAGGACAGAAGTGGTAGCGGGGGGGGGGGGGAATTTTTGAGGGCCCGGCCTGGAACTCCAGGTCACTAGCGCAGCTCACAGCCTGAGGTCTGTTCTTTTGCCGTGAAATAGCTTTACGTCCCCTCTCTGCCATACAGCCGCACGGACCATGTTTCCTCACCGTCCGCTTGCTTCTAGCCCTCTGGACCCTGGGATTTGCCTGACAGGTGTCTAGTTAGCCCGGCTAGTGTCTTCCCTTCCCCCGCCAGCTCTGCCATGTCTTTATTTTCTGTGAAAATTGCCTGTTCTTTACACGGACGTTCAGACGTGACACTGGTGCATTTTCCTGGCTGACGTCTCTGGGGACAGTAGCGAGGAGAAGTGCGTCCCAACCCCCAGCGATGCGCGCTGAGAGAAGCTGCCATCTAGCCAGGAGAGGGTCCCACATCCTCCTCACTCCCACGAGCTTGTACTGCACCCCTGTAAGAGCAGACACTGTGAACTAATAAACTAAACCTACTATGCTCCAGCCTGGCTGCTTTGCTCAATTCATCTGCCCCCACTGCCAAACAAAGCCTGATGCACAAGCTGTGCACGTTGCAGACAGATGGGTCTGGCCTGGCCAGGACCTGGGGCCTCACCTTTGAGATGTGGAAACATTTGGGGGAAAGCTTTAGGGTGATTTTAAGACTCCTCGGCACCTTTAGCCCACTCTGGAAGAGCTTTCGAGGCAAAACACGACCAACGTCAGGCTTGACAAAGCCCTGGCTGGGATGATTTAGTTGGGGATTGGTCCTGCTTTGAGCAGCAGGTTGGACTAGATGACCTTCTGAGGTCCCTTCCAACCCTGATATTCTATGTTTCTATGATTCTATGAACGTGTCTCTCATGTCAGGTGCTTTCTGCTCCTTGAGGAGGAGACTGGCTGAGCTGAAGGCCCAGAAAAACATCTCACTCACAGGGGGGAGAGGAGGGCGGGCCTCTGTGGGAACCAGGCCAAGACCAAGTAACAGCAGAACCTCCCCCTAAAAAACTCATTTAGTCCAGCCCCTGTGCTGGCGTCATCATATGAATGGCTCTGTCACCCCCCAAGTCTCCTGGTGGCTTTGCCCCCTCTCCTTTGAGCCCCACAAACCCAGCTCTGCAGCCAGCAGCACCGGGCCGGCTGCATGTATGCTCTGCAGCGGGCCACCAGGCCTTGTGCCCTCTGCACGCCTTTCTGACAGGAAAGGGCGTCCAGGGGACCCTTCCGTTTCGCTGGATTTTTTACCTTAGAAATCCAGGTCCTGTCTAAGCTGGGAAACTGGGGAGCAGAACGCGGGCGCTGGCCACGCCGCAGGAGGGAAGTGAGCACAAGCAGCAGCATTGGTGGGGGACTGTCACCAGGCCGTGAAACCCCTGGGGCCCGTTTGCTGGTACCGGGCATTTAACGTCAATGAGTCATTCACGCTTTGGTCAAAGGAAACCTGTGCCAAAGCTCCAGACACCAGGGAGCCAGGCCAGGCCTGACGTGGTTGGAGCTGTGAACAACGCTTCCAGTTTGCTGGGCAGAGTGAAACATTTGGGGCAGGGGGAACTTGTTTCGGGTTGGCTCAAAATGAAATTTTTTTCAGTGAACTGAAATAGTTGAAACAATTGAATTCCCGGATGAATGAACCATTTTGGTCAGCCTGAAACAAAACACTTCGATTCTAAGGTTTTTAATCCTTTTCAAACAGTCAACTGAAGTCAAATATCCCAATGGAAAGCTGTGATTTTTTTCCAGAATTTTTATTTTCGGGTTTTTTGGGGGGTTATTTTTGTTTATTAGGCAAATTCAGCCCAGATTTGTGAAATGTTCCCACCAATCCAAATCTGTGTTTTTTTGGGGAAAAAAGCTGGGCCGGAAGATTTTGCCCAGCTCTGATGGTTAATTCTCAGGTTGGCTCCGGGCAGAATAATCCTCAGCCAACTTTGTCATGCTGAAGCCAAGCATCAGCCCCAGTGCCTTGTGGGTCACCTCGAAGAGCAAGCAAGGGGAATCGCTCATCTGAGAGCCTCTGCCACTGTAGAGTGCCCCTCAGGACAGAACGCACCTTACAGCACGCAGAGAACATGGGCCCTGCTGTCACTGGGTGTGGCGTGAGCCACGTCCCTGTGCTTCCTTGCCTGCCCCACAGGACTGGCCAGCTCGTGACTCCAAGGTTGGTGCTTGAAGGATGAGCTGATCCAGAATCCGGGGAAGCTGTTTATAGAGATGTTTGCTCAACACACTGAAGAGAAAGAGGCAAGGACCCCGCCAGAAGGAGAGGCATGGCCTTGCTTCAGGGAAAGTGCCTGGTGTCTCTAATAGCCAGGGACTTGTGCTCACCTCATCACGCCCGTCACTGGTGTTGAGCATGCAGGGGGTAGTTGGATCCAGTTGCGGTGCAAACCCTTGTTTGCTGGTTGGTCCTTTCCCAGTCCTAGAGATGGCTGCAAAGTGGAATCGCTTTGGGCTCAGTATGCAGTTAGAATCGGGGCAATTGGACTGTTTGAGGCTCCACTCCACTGGGCGGGCGCAGCTCCTGGAATGGTCCTCTCCAGATCCTAATCAGCCCTCAGACACCGAGCGCACGGTCGCTGCGGAAATGCTGAAGGCAGACGCGGATTCCTGGGGTCAACTGGGCAGAAAAATCTGGGTGTGCAGTAAAAGGGGAGGGATAGCTCAGTGGTTTGAGCATTGGCCTGCTAAACCCAGGATTGTGAGCCCAATCCTTGAGGGGGGGAATATGGGGCAAAAATCTGTTGTATGATTTAACTGGGGATTGGTCCTGCTTTGAGCAGGGGGTTGGACTAGATGATCTCCTGAGGTCCCTTCTAACCCTGATAGTCTATGATTCTATGAATAGTCTGAGGCTGACTTCTCCCATCACCGAGGAGACGTAAAAGTCCTGCTTGCCCTCCTTGGGGCCATGGGAGGAGCAGAGGGGATTCCTGCTGGACAGGGTGCTTGGGGAATGCATTATAAGGGGTAGGGGCCCTGTACGGTCACACATCTCTTTCAGCTGGATTGTGGCCTGCTGCATTGGACTGAAAGCTCCACCTGCCTGCCTTTCCCAAGGTCAGCGGCTCCGCTCTCCGTGGCACTCCTCATTGCAAGACTAACTTTGCTATAGCAGGAAAATGGGACCCTTTCTGTGTGTCCTAGTTTCTGTCCCCAGCTGTACTTGATGTAGAAAGGGTCCAAGATATTATAAAGGGAGTCCCAGCAATTAAAAAGCCTAAAAGATATGCAGAGGTGCATGTCTGCCAGCTTTTGTTTTCGTCTAGTTTGTCTCGGATGCGCAGTTTTGCTACCAAGCTGTCGTTTTCTTTCGATGGGGCTCTGAGGAGGGTGAGCATAAAGCTCAAGGCCGTAGAAAAGCTCTCCTGGAGACAGAGGTGGAAGGGAGACAGGCTGTTCACAGAGAGGAAGCTTCCCCCCAAAATCCTGACTGGCTTCATAGGGAGAAGTTCCAGAGCATCGCCCCGGGGGCTCCGTGACACCACCTGCCTCTCGAAACGTTTCCCTGCGAGGAGCCAGACCCACAAGAGTATTCTGAAAGTCCCGCTCACAGGGCGTGTGAAGGGATAGCAGCAAAACCAGGCCCTCCGTCTCCTGTAAGAATCTCTTCACGAACATGAGTCCCCTCCACTTGTAGACCTATTGCTATTCACGTTGGCTCCCCGCGTTCCTTAAGCCTTGATAAATGTTGGGAAAGATTGGGCTACGTGTCGTGGAAATCCAACCAGGCTACAGAAAAGGGAATCAATGAAACAGAGTCAATCCTATTAGTTCCGGCCTAGATGGCTTGGAGGTAGAGGACGGGGCAGAAGGGGGGAGAAAGGAAGGCGCTCACCATGGCTATAAGCCGAAGAGTGGGAAAAACTGAAGTGTAACAAAATGAACCATTTCCTTGTTTAGGTCCAAACTTGAACAACGGGGAGGATTCAGGAGGATCCCCGGGATGATGCTCTGGAACTGCTCCCTACGAAGCCAGTCAGGACTTTGCGGGGGAAGCTTCCTCTCTGTGAACAGCCTGTCTCCAGGGCTAGGAGCTTGACAGCTTCCAGTTTCCCCCTTTCTGGGGCTGACCTCGGAGCATTCGGCACCTTCTGCCCCTGCGTGCACTTCCCACAGCGAGCCCGCTCCTCCCCTCCTCCTTTGTCTCTTTTCCCTGGCCAGGAGGTCACCTGATTCCTTTGTTCTCCAAACTTTCAGCTAACACCTTGCAGAGGGGGGAAGGGCCAGGCCCGAGGCAGGGCGTCGGCCACTTACTTACACTGGCCCCCTGCTCTGCACCAATTACACGCCCTTATCCCTCCACACAGACACTCAAGAAATGCACAGGGGAAACTGAGGCACCCACACAGTATCCAGAGAGAACATGAAGAACGTTCCCACTCCATCAGAGGCTGCAATATGGTGGACCTGGCAGAGCGCCCATTGACTTTAGCCGTGGGGGGTTAGGCCTTAGCAAGCAGAGACCAACAGGGTAGAGGTTTGTGATGCCACAAGTGGCCTCTAGACTAAGAGAGCTGAAACTCCTCCTCTCCATCCGCAGTGATCCGCGTCCTACAGAGGAGGGGGACCGCGCTGACCCAGGGCAGTCCCTGGAAGGGAAGGAACAAGGAACATCACACACAAAGGGACCTTCCCTGTACAGTGCCCAGCACAGGAGTGGTGGGTGCTTTGGGGTTACTTTTCCTGCTGTTTTCCTCGTTCCTCGCCTTCCCCTCACCGTCTCCCAAACCTGAGGCGTTGGCTCCCTGCGAATGGGTGGAGTCCGTCAGGTGCCTCGGCATCAAACAAGGCCTGTGGGTTTTGCGGTTTCTAAAGTGCAAAAGAACTAACGCAAATCACAAAGCCGAGAGGACATCCCAGCCTGGTTCCCCAGCCCAGCAGCCCCCTCTCCTCATGGACGTCCCCCCGGCCTGGCTCGCAGAGTGCTGGGGTTCCCCGTATTCCCTGTGAGCCACGCTAAGCCGTTCAGTCCCTGGCTTGCTGCCTGATTGTGCTCTCTGCGTGGGCCCAGGTGCGCAGAGCTAGCGGCGTAAACTTGCTCCCAGCTTCTCTGCTAGCCAGAGAGCGCCGAGACACCTAGCCTTTCTCAAGCTAGCTGCAGCCTATGCCATGACTGGGAGACATATGGGCCCCTGAGGTGGCTCCACAGTGATGTGGCACAGGGCTGAGGACCACCTTACCCAGTGGAGACCTCGGCGGTCAAACCACGCTGTAGCGACGGGGGAGGAAGCGCTGTCATTCAACCCCCCCCATGTACTCTTGGGGATGAAATTGCTCATTCTGGTCTCCTGCGAAAGGCGATGATTTTCTAGTCGACGCTGGTTGGGGAGTGAAGGAAAACACGTCAGGGGCACTGAATGAGCCCTGCAGCTGCTTTTGAGTCTGTGCTCAAGGGGACACAGGAAGTGGGATCATTTCAAAACGAGGGGCTCGGAAGTGATAAAGGAAGAGGGAGAATCACGTGTGTTTACAGAGCAGCCATCATCAGAGAACTTTCCAGGGCTCTACATGGGTGGGTATCACCAATGGAGAAATTGAGGCAGGGAGCACATCGAGGTCACATCAGGAGTTAATGGCAGAGTCGAGGATCGAATTTTAATGGGACTTACTTCCAGTCGCTACCTGGTCCGCGAGCACGTGGTATCACAGTGCTCTGGGTCCACACCAGACATCATTTTCTTACCCATCTCTTTCCCTCTCTCCTTAGTGGCGTTACCCGCTGTTCTCTTTCCTGCAGTGAAATGGGTTGTGCAGAGGAGAATTGCCCTGAAGGGTTACACACACGCTGTATACAACCCATTTGGAGCTGGCACGGTATGTCTTCCCCCGAAAGGTTAATGGCTGATCCCTTCATCTGCCGGCCTCTCCTGCTGCTCTGTCTCACAAAGCTTTTACCTTTAAATCAAACACTTTAAGGTTGGCTGGGCCCATATAACTAAATGCTTCATGGCTCCCCAGGCAATTCAGAATGGAAAATGGATTCCCATTGGAAGAAGCAGAGGAGTGGCTGATTCTGGGAGGCTCATTTTATATCCCCGACACTTAGCTTGCGGTTGAAGCAATTTGGGTGAAGGTCACCAATGCCAGTGACCCCTATTCCAGGCTCTATTAACCCCAATACCATCCCTTCCCTCTCCAGGCCATTTTGCAGGTGCCAGAGGAGCTACCACCATAACCAATAGAAATGGAGTAAGGGGTGGTCCTGCCTCTTCCTAGCTAATCCTAGAGGACCCAAGCCCATTTGGTCTGAGGTAGGGAGTTTGGGTCACCTAGAAGTTTGTGATCCTCTGAAAAAATTTGCCCCAGAATCAAACTCCTCTGTGATCAGCAGCAAAGAATGCCACTGTATCATAGAAGCATAGACTATCAGGGTTAGAAGGGACCTCAGGAGGTCATCTAGTCCAACCTGCTGCTCAAAGCAGGACCAATCCCCAACTAAATCATCCCAGCCAAGACTTTGTGAAGTGAAACACTTTTTCTGCAGCTGTAGAGAGTACATTAGGTAGCTAATGAGAGGTGTGTAGGCTAGTGGCTTATCCACTGGGCTCTGCTGCAGGAGCTTGATTTATCGTAGCAAGTTCAAGGCCTTTGCATCCGCTAGCCCAAAAATTAGCGAGAGCTGCTGAAGAACAGAGACAAAACACAGCAGTGGGTTTGACTCTGGCTTGGGGCTGCTCTTAATTCTAGCCTCATGTCGGGGTTGGGAGAGTGGAGACTATGCTGATCAAAACCTTCATCTAACTTATTAATAAATGGGGTGTTAATCTGTTGTAGCACCTTATGAATTCTACCCTAGACCCTTTATAGTTTTCCCATGTCCCACGGTGCCTCCGTTGACTCTTCCGTTTCTCTTGCATCTGTAGATGTTTGGAATGACTGCCAGGAGCAGCTGGAAGGCTCTGTGCAGAGAGACCTCCACCTCCTTGCGCCTGTCCTGGGCTAATGGGCTGGCCTCTCTTCTGCAGGGATGACTTCTCTAGTCCAGGGAGCCTCATCATGGTTTTCCTCAGCTTCTGCAGGCTCTTCAGAATGGGCAGATGCCTCAAAACACCATGGACGGGCTGGACAGTCAGAGAGGTGGGGATGGGAACGTGTATGGCGATCGCAGCCCCTGTGCTCCAGCGGATTCCAAACTGCCCCGCCATCTTCTCCACTCCCTGGGCTCCATGGGAGCAGGGAGGAGAGAGGAGCAAAGGCCACGGGGCAGGGCAGCAGGAAAAGTGAGTTGGACGGATTCACTCTGAGCCCAGTGCAGTCACTGGGCCACAAGTGTCCAGGGCAAGTTTGCCCCGGGGAAGGAAGGCGGCTCCCTAGTGTCTTCCCCCATGGCCAGAGCCAGGATCCCCTCCAGGGCCCTGTGGAAAGAACACACCCCTGGGAGCACTGCTCATCTGGCCCAGTCCCCTGAGCTCCCAGCTCTGGTTACCTCTCTGCAGGGCCCTAGGGCAGCGTGCGTGTGGCACCATCTCCAGCTGGGAGGGGTCGGGGGGCCTGCCGGCCATTTTCCGTGGATGAGAGGGGTGCCTTCCTGGCCCTCCATTGCCCAGCACAGAAGCCAGCCGCTTACAGCCAGTTAAGTTTCTTAGCTTCGCCTGATTACCAAGCTCTGTGTGAGGTAAGAGGGTATGGAGGCCTCCACCCCAACGTCACTGGTTCAGATCTGGCTTCAGCTGGCAGTGACTGGGGCTGGCTACAGGCCCCTCAGAGGGGCCAAGCACTGGTGAACGGGGCCTGGCCCCTCCTCCACGCAGTCATGGCGGAGGGGGAGTGGGTTTTGCCACTGCCTGTGCAGTGGTGCACTCTCTGCGCCTAGCCCTAGACAGAGGCCTCTGCTCACCATAGCCTGGGCTGGGGCTCTGCAGGGGCTGTGGCAGGAACCAGGGCAGCACGGCTCTAGCACTGCTGAGCTCCAGCTAGTCCCAGTCGCTGGAGGGGCCCTTTGGGGACACGGCTCTAATTTGTGCCAGGGTCAACCCCCACTGGCTCCAGAATAAGGGAATCCAGAGATGCTGTGTGTGTCGGAATGGGAATGGTCTTAATGTTCTCTCTGGCTACTGTGTGAGTGCCTCAGTTTCCCTTATGCATTTCTTAAGTCTAGGTGGTGGGATAAAGGCTGAGACTGGCCAACGCCCTGTTTCTGGGCAAATGATGGCTTGGCCCTACCCCCTGTAAGGTGTTAGCTGGAAGGTGAGAATACAGGGATCGGATGACCTTTTGGAAGGAGACAAAGGAAAAGACAAAGGGCTGGAGAGTGAGTTTCAGTCTTGAGCTGGCGAAGGAAAGGGAGGGAGGCATTGGTCTGGCCTCCCTGACCCCTCAAAATGGATCCAGCTGAGGGGTCCGGTTCTTGGTACCTACAAGCTCTGTTTTAGATCATGTTCCTGTCGTCTAATAAACCCCTGTTTTACTGGCTGGCTGAGAGTCACGTCTGACTGTGGAGTTGGGGTGCAGGACCCACTGGCTTCCCACTGGGTGGGCTCATGGGGGGAAGTGCACAGAGGGGCAAAAGGTGCTGAATGCTCTGAGGTCAGCCTCAGGATGGGGGAAGCTGTAAGCTGTGAAGCTCCTCGCCCTAGAGACAGGCTGTTCGCAGAGAGGAAGCTTCTCCCCGCAAAGTCCTGATTGGCTTCATAGGGAGCAGTTCCAGAGCATCGCGCCGGGGGCTCCGTGACACCGCGTGTCCCAGGAGAGCTGGCCTCAGCTGTAAAGAGAGCTTGCCTCGCATGGGGCTTTGCCTAGGCCCTGGCATGGGGAAGGGGCCCTGGTGGGGAATGCCAGGAGGGTTAAATGCCCCAAGGACAGCCTGGGTCACTGCAGAGGCAGACTATAGGGGGTTGGGCCTTGGAGCGATCTCAGAGGCCGTGCAGTAATTGGCTGGGAGGCTGCAGGCTCCACGTTCCCCAGCCAGCGCTGGGTGAGCGGCACAGCTCGTTTCCAGCTCCCCCGGCTCCGCAGCGCCCTGCCTTGTTCACACACATCCCCTCCCCCTCCAACCCCGCCGCTTCCCCCAGACGAGTGGGAAAATCAGTGGAACAAAGCGGGGCCGGAGCAGTATTTCACTGGAGGGGGGGGGGTTGGGAGCAGCCCCCTTTCTCAGATGCCAGCTGGGAACAAGGCACAAAGACAAGCCCCTTCCCTACAGCCCGGGCCACCTCCATTGAGCTGCAGTCAAGCAGAAGTCGGGCGTAGCCTCGCCGCACTGCTTTGCTCTTTGTTGAAGCACAAACCACCCCCACCCCCCCGCACCTCCCCAGCGGCTCACCCGCCCCCCGAAGTGCCCCCCCCCCGTGGACTGGGCAGCCTGAGAATGAGGTGGCCGGTCTGCGTTAACTAACTCGGGGAAACGTCCCCCGACTCCATCCTCCCTTTCAGGGCGCAGGCCTCGCGGCAGGGAGGCGAATGGGCCGGGGGCCCGGGCTGGCCCGCCGGTTGCCACGGGAACAGCGCGTCGCCTGCGCCGAGGGGAACGATAAGATCCCTGGGGAAAAAAAGCCTCCCCCGACGTGCTCACCTGCGGGGAGGGGGCGGGAGGGGGGGGCCTTTCCCCACCAGCTGCCCTGGCTGCGCTCCCCGTCCCTCGCGAGCTGTCAGCCTGCACACCAGGCCAACAATGGCCTGCGGCTCCGGGCAAATGGCCTCCCCTCGGGAGGCATCCGAAAGCCCCGTCCTCCCCGGTGGGATGATTAGGGACCAATTTAAAGGTCAGCCCCAGAGAACAAAGGCCCCCGCTGCTCGGAGCGGTGTGGGGCTACCTGCCTGCCAGGCAGGAGTGTGTCGGCACGGCCCCCACTGCGCCGGCTCGCAGGTGAAAAGGGGGGGGCGGACGTGCTCCCAGGCACGCGGCAGCTGGGCTGAGAAGCGGTCCGAGGGGGAGGGAGCCCGCTCCACTGCCAGCCCCAGACGGGGGGTGGGGCACAAAGGCCTGTACAGCCTCCAGCCCTCATTGGGGGTTATGGGTAACAGATCAGTGCACAGTCCTTTCTGTCTGTCGGGGAGGGGAGAGCGAGGGTGTTCCTAGTGGGCAGAGCTGACAATCAGGTCTCAAGTTCAATTCCTTGCTCTGCCGCTTACTCCCTGTGAGATCTTGGGCACGTCACTTAGCTTCTCCGGGGCTCAACTTCCCCACTGCAGCATAAGAATGACCCGGGCCTGTGAGTGCTTGGGGATCCTCTGCTGGAAGGGGCAACAGCACAGTGATGAGCCCGGGAGAGAAAGACAGAGAGCAGTACACTGTAATGATCAGGGACAGACAGCAATACACCGAGATGAGCCAGGACACACAGAGACACACAGCATACGTGCACGTGCTGGATGTGTGTTGCACACACTGAGTTGCGTGCATACCTGCTCTGTCCCTTGAGGAGTGGTGAGATCAGCCAGGTCAAGGCCTGCCCTGGCCGGGCTCCCTCAAGACGCACTTGCCTGGAGGGGCTGAGCCAAGCCCTGCACGCTCTCT
>ML677397.1:9136135-9166254 GCA_007922305.1 Dermatemys mawii | reverse complement strand
ACTTCGTCGGATGCATCCGACGAAGTGGGTATTAGCCCACGAAAGCTCATGCTCTGAAAAAATTTCAGTTAGTCTTTAAGGTGCCACAGGACTCTTTGTCACTTCTGCAATTCCAGACTAACACGGCTACCCCTCTGTTTCTTATGTAGGCACCTATTACCTCCCGACCCCCGTCCTGATTTTTCACACTTGCTGTCTGGTCCCCCTAGGGCTGGCCCTGCTTGTGAGGGATGTGGAACCACTGAGAGACAAGGCCCATGCAGAGCCCATGATGGCATTTTTATAGCATCCCTTTTCAGACCATGCTGTAAGGTCAGGTGGTGACATTCCATCAGCAAACACAGCTCAGCCCTCTCCCGCACATCACAGGAAGGCTTTGCGTTACACAGTCTCACACACACACTCCACAGTCGTTGCTGTAATTAGATCCGGTAGAATTATTCCATTTATATAAATCATCTTTGTCTGTTCATGTCCTGATCCTGGTCTCTAGGAGTCTCTTCATTACGCATAAGGATTCACCAAGTCATTCCTGTGCACCACTGTAGCCCCCATTCACTCCAGCAATCTCCTCTTCATTATTTGTAGTATGTGGCTAGTCACTTCATAGTGTGTCAGCTGTCTGACTTGTTTACAGACACTTCTTAAGCAGGAGAGTAATTAGCAACACCGTCCCACTCACACTGGGGCTAAAGTTCATGAGCCTCTGACTTTTGGTGAGCACCAAAGAGAGTGAGTGAAAAGAAGGGGAGGAATAGCTCAGTGGTTTGAGCATTGGCCTATAAAACCCAGGGCTAGGAGCTCAGCCCTTGAGGGGGGACATTTAGGGTATGAGGCAAAA
Organism: Dermatemys mawii; assembly: GCA_007922305.1. Lineage (NCBI taxonomy): Eukaryota > Metazoa > Chordata > Testudines > Dermatemydidae > Dermatemys > Dermatemys mawii. The sequence continues at coordinate 9,165,413 of ML677397.1, read as the reverse complement.
ATTAGTCAGTTGATTTAGTTGGCCCTGCTTTCAGCAGGGGTTTGGACTAGATGATCTCCTGAGATCCCTTCCAAACCTGCTATTCTATGACCTTGAGGCCAAACACAAGCTCCCAGGGCAGCATTGTGACAAAAGATGCTGATGTGACCCTGGGATATATAAAAGGGAAATCAAGCAGGAGTTGGGAGTGAGCTCTGTACTGGGCACTAGTGAGACTGTTACTGAAAAGGTGTTTGCACAGCCAAAGGATACTGATCAATGGGAGGGGGTTCACAGAAGAACCACAAAAATGAATGCCTGATAATGAGAGAGATTGAAGGGTTTCAGTTTATTTAGTTTAACAACAGGAAGACTAAGATGTGCTTTGGTTGGAGTTTACAAGGGCCTACACAGCGAGGAGAATTCTGAAAGCAGACGGCTCTCCAATCTCCCAGCGAAGGCAAAATTGAGCCAATAGCTGGACTCTGATGCTGGACAAATGCAAACTGGAAATCAGTGTTTCACAGCAAGGGGACTTCGTCGCTGGAACAGCTTACCTAGCCATGTGGCTAAGGCTTTACCTCAAGATCAGGTGCCCCTGTCTGAGAGCTCTGCTTCAGCTCACCCACAAGTGCTGGGCTAGAGGCAGGAGTCACTGGAGGGAGGGAGATGTCTCTGGGCCAGTCTATGCAGGGGGTCAGACTGGATGGTCAGGATGGGCCTTCAGGCCTTGTCAGCTATGAATCTACAGGAGTGCAGCCATTTATCAACCAGGCTGTGACTCCTTGTGTGCGTTGCTTGGCCAGCTTCAGTTGTGTCACGATGGGCCCAAACCAAACCCACAACTGGGCAGCTCTGGGCGATGGGGAAGGAAGTGTCTGACAGGCCCTTGTCCGTTCACAGGCCACACCGGAGTTGTGCACTCCAGCAGCCCCACGCTTTGGCCACTTTCAAGCGTGGAGTCTGCCCTCAAGGCGCTAAGCCACCGAGATGAGGCGACGCGGCTCTGCCTCTGGAGCTGAGGCGGGGTGTCGATGGCTCTGGGAGCCGGGGGCAGGCAGGCGTCCAGAGGAGAGAGCTTTGCTTGTTAGGAGTTTGCATTCTGGGTGGGCAGATGGCTGGGTGGGGAGGAGCTAGGAGGAGCTGGGAAAATAGATGGCTTTGCACAGGAGCTAGCTGGAGACAAATTTCTTTCATCTAATTATGTTCGTTAAACCGTTCCAAGTGAATAAAAAGTCCCAGAAAACAAGGGAAAATGGGCTGGAGGAAAACTGGACTGAGCCCTAAGAACAAAAGGAGCCCCCATGATTTTCAGCAGTGGAATGATGAACTAATTGGAGCCGGCGCAAGAACTGTAATTGTAACCATTTCAAGTGCCTGTCACCTTGTGAAAAATGAACAAGTCGCAGGCCCCCTCCGGGCTGCACCGTCTCACACCCGTTTGACAAAGGAGCAGCCGACAAGCGGTTAAATCTGTCAGGGGACGGTCAATTTTGTTTGAAAACAGCCTTTTCTAAAGCCGGGGGGCATTCCTTTACAGACTCCGTCTCGCTGGGCCGGCTGAGAGCCCGGGCCTGGCACAGAAAGGGGTTAAAGGCAGAGAAGGCTGGTGCTGAGAAGGCCCCACAAAGACGCTGTTTGCCTTTTCTCCACTGATCAGTGAATTCAGTTCTTCACAATATTGCGCCCCACTCCCGGTGGGGCCGCGCGCCCCCCCCCCCCGCCCCCGCTGTTCTGATGTCACAGATGGTGCGGAGAAAGCAGCCCCTGTGGCGCCACGCAGCCCCCTCACAGCATGGGGCCTACACGCCTTCCTCCCCCATTGTCCACGGCTTCGAAAAGAAGAAGGGGGGAAAAAAAGCACAAAAGCAGCTGAAAAACATGCTTCATAACAAACTCCCAATACCTTCCCCAGTGGAGGGGCTGGAGCCAGGCAGAGGGGAGAGCCGGGCAGGCAGAGCGGGGACAGGAGCCTCGCCTTTGGATCCTTTGCCTGGAAAGAACGTCTGGTGGGAAGCTGCTTCGCGGAGCCAGGATCTGGCTGGGAGCGTCGAGATGCTCTCGGCGCTCCTCCTACTGGGCTTGGCTTCCCTCCCCGGGGGCTGGGGCTCCCAGGTGGGCCAGTGTGGCTGCACCTGGCCCGAGGGACCGGGGAGGAGGGGCCTGCAGGGGCCCAACAGGCAGACGAGGCAGCTCCAGCACCACCAGCGCAGGCATTGGCACCGGCTGCGAGGTAAGGACCTTTCACCGGACGCCTGAGTCCCACGGGCGGCTTGGCTAGAGGCAGGACAAACACCTGGCTGCCCCAAGTGGCTGTTGTCCCTGCAGTGCATGTGGGGAGAGCCGCCGGGCTGGGGATGGTTCTTTTACTTCCTCTCACGTCTGGGGAATTGTTCGGCTCAGAGGATGCTTCAGCCCAGGGATTTAGAAGCTGGGGAAAGAGACTCCAAATATTTACCTCCTTGTAAAAGCTTGGCTCAGTCAGTATGCACAAGCAATGGATGAATGGACAGAAAGGGAGGTCCGGGGCGATCGAGGTGGGTTGGAGCAATGATTGGGGGTTGATATAGTGACGGGGGTGAGGCCTGGTGGTGGGGGTAAGAGTAGTGACTGCACTGGGAGAACTGGTGTGGCGGCACTAGATTGTCCAAGCGCGGGGAGGAAAGCGGCTTGTTTATTAGTATTTATTCTGTGTTAGATACCAGTGCTCAGAGCCAGTCATGGCAGATGGTCCCTGCCCCAAAGAACTTACATGCTAAGAGACAGGACGTACTGGGAAATCCCAGTATAACTCGCAAGGGGAGGAACTCAAAACTGGTGGGCACCACAGAGGTGTTTCTAGGGGGATTTGATCATATGTGTCATGTCGACCCTGTCGGTGTTCCCACTGCCGCCACCTCCTGTACTCATTGCTACTGCCTCTCTTTCCGTTGTTTCCAAGTAACTCTTCAGATAAAAGCCGGGTAGATGAATCAGTGCACTGTTTTTCAGCAAAGTTTCAAGAGCCTGAGGGTAAAATGGTGATCTAACTAATGACTGCGGTATGGGGGATAACTGGAGAAGAGAACGAGGTGGGTTACTGACCAGTCCCTAACCCATTGCCTAGGTCAGTGACCAGCCAGGGCCTTCTCTTTATTCTTCATGGCTTTCAAAGCTGATCCCCAAAGCTCAGATCACCTGATTTCAGAGCTGTACTTGTGACCCAAGCCCCAAGAACTTCCATTGGGCTGATACTGATCTTTTACACCAGGGGTGCTCAAGCCAGGGGTCGTGACCCCTCAGGGGGTCGCGAGGTTATTACATGGAGGATGTGAGTTGCCAGCCTTCATCCCAATCCTCGCCAATACAAAAGTTTGAGACCCTTGCTTTACGCCCTCAGGAGAAGACACTGGTGTTGGACAGAAGGCGGGCACGTTTGCTTCTGGGACATGTGCACAAATGTTGCCACCCAACCTGGCTTTCACACAGATGGTGTGCACCGTGCGCACACGGTGTGCACGCAGCAAGGTGAATCAGCCAATCACTGAGCACCCTGGCGTAATATCTTTTTTTCTGCCGACTTCTGCCAACCCAAAGCTTGTGTCTGAGTCACACTGCAGGTGTGTAGGGGGGCGGCTGCCCCACGTCAGTAGGCAGGGGTTAAAAGCAGCCAAGCGAGGCTGATTGGGGAAGCAGCCACAGCTGTGGCCTTCTCAGTTAGGGCCCAGCTGGCCCTTATAAGAGGGCGGTGGACCAGAAGCTGGAGAACTCTCACTCTAGGCCTGGAGTGGGAAGGGCTAGCTGCCTGAGAGGAAGGTGCTGGAACTGGAGCAGTGCTGGGGAATAAGGCAAGGGAGCTGGGGAGTTCCAGCCTGATAACTCCCCAGGCTGCAGGCCTTGGTGAAGGCCTACAGAGGTACTGAGGCTGCGGAGATAAGCAAAGGAAGCAGGCCCTAACCCCTTGCCAATGATGAGTGGCCATTGCAGGCTGCCCCAGTGAGCGGGGGCTAGATGCGGACTGGCAGTAGCCACTGATGCAAGATGGGCTTAGAGAGTTGGGGGTTCTCCTGGGAGGGGAGACCCAGAGTGTGGTGGGGTACTGCTGGGGTCCGGGAGGGACACTGGGGCCTGAGGCAGGCAAGACACCGGCCTGTAGGAGGCGCTCTGAATGCTGGAGAGCTAATTCCCGAGACGACCAGCAGGGGGCTCCGCACCGGTGAGTCGCCACTTCGCTACAATGTGTGATACAACAGCACAACACTGTTTGTCTTTCTGCATGTCTAAGATACTCCTTAGACCATTTCTCAGCTGGTGCTTTGGGAGTCAGCAGCTCTGCTCATGGACATTCCTAGCACCAGGTTTAAATCCAGAGACCGGGCATGTTTGTTTTGAGATCTGGGGCCTCTCAGGTACATCTTGTACATGGTAGGTTGCAGGGGTACAGTAGCAGATACAGATTGAGAGCTCCCTTCCCAGAGAGATGCGCATACTAGATATACTCACTGGAGATTTGCTTAAGTATTTTACACACTGCACCACCTAGTGGCTGAACAGCATAATACCTACCTAGCATTCTGCCAGGAATGGCTGCTGCCTCCTCCAGATTCACTGTGGTCCATTGTGCATGAAGATCAAGAGTCTTAAATGCAGCATGGACTGCCCTGACTCCAGCAGCTCCGCCATGTTGGGCTGCAGCTGGATCACAGCCAGCCATTCTGCTGCTCCCCAATCTTGGAGTTTGCTGCCCCGCCCTGCAGGATCCAGGTAGACCATAAGGCAGTGGACATTTGTCTTGTCCTGCATGTGGAGACGCAGGCCCTTGCAATGGGAATGTGGTCACAGAGGGTGGCTTAAAGCTTAGAACTCTTGTAACAATTTTTGCAACCCATTGTGGATGAATCCTGAAATGAAACCCTTTCCAAGACCATGGGAGGAAAGACAACTCATGTGAGTCATAGACTATCAGGGTTGGAAGGGACCTCAGAAGATCATCTAGTCTAACCCTCTGCTCAAAGCAGGACTAACTCCCCAACTAAATCATCCCAGCCAGGCCTTTGTCAAGCCTGACCTTAAAAACCTCAGAAGAAGAAGATTCCACCATCATCTCCCTAGGTAAACCCATTCTACTGCTGCACCACTCTTTTAGGGGGAACCGATCCCCAATTAAATCATCCAACAGAGTTTTGCCCCATGTCCCTAAATGGCTTCTTTAAGGGCTTGAACTCACAACCTTGAGTTCAGTAGACCAATGCTCAAACCAGTGAGCTATCTCCCCCTTAGTGTTATATAATCCCTCTATCATCCTGGTTCTGTAAGAAAGTTAATGAATTTACTGTGCTTATAAACACAGACTGTGATGCTGCAGCCCATAATCTTCATAGCTGTATGATTATGATGTAATTATGACATAATTATGATCCATTTTGTACCAGATGGGTCATGTCAGGTGTCATAGGAAAAATTATGATTTGCTAAATATGATTATCCTATTTGTATACCTATATCCTTTTTGTAGCTGAAGTTATAAATATTGACTACGTATCTGTATTCCAAATGTGCTTACTTTGCATAACACCCACAACTAGCCTTTCAGATACAACCATTGTTAGACAGGACTTATGTCCAATCAGCACAGACAGTGGGCTATGAAAGGACTTAGCCTTTCTGTAAATGTTTCAGACAGCCTCTAAGTAATGGCTGCTATGACTTAGCAAGGGCATGTGACCAGACCACATGACACTAAACTCCATTTTGGGTACCTGTATTTTTCCACAAACTGGGCTGGGAACTGAATTTCGAACAAAGGGTTCCCACTGTATAGTAAAGCTATATTAGGTGAGGTGTGACATCATATGGGAGCTTCAATCCCCACACCAGGACACTGCTGGAAACAGTTGAGAAACAAACACTGAACTGGGGGACGTGCTGGTCCTAGGATAAGAGGATATCTAGCCTGTGTACGGAAACCTGGGGGACTGCGTGTATCATCAGCCAGGGTGAGAATTTGCTAATTCATATCCAATCTTTCTGGTATTTAATTTGTAGTTTTGTTTATTTGCTAGGTAATCTGCTTTGATCTGTTTGCTATCCCTTATGATTACTTAAAATCTATCTTTTTGTAGTTAATAAACTTGGGGATTTTTTGCTTTATCTAAACCAATGTGCCTTTGAGTGAAGTATCTGGGGAAAAATCTCAGCTTGGTTAACACTAGTGTGTGTATTCCTCTTCCTATTGAGGAAGGGGCAAACTGAGTAATAAATTCATAATGGTCGGGTTTTGGACCAGGGCACAACGATACCCCCAGCTTCCCAGAGCTGTATCTTGGCTGTAGCCTCTCTGTGTTAGTTCATTCAGTGGCTGGCCAGAACCTGCATGTAAATGCATGCGTTCCTGCCTGTGTGAATGCTGGTGGGAGGGGTCTACAGATTGTCACAGCAGTACAGTGTTGAGGGGGAGCCCTGGCTGGTGAGTCAGTGGACTCAGTGGTACCCCAGTTTCAGATGGTACCCCCGGAGGAACCCATCACTCTGACTTCTTCTCAACTGCCCCCTATTTCCTAGATAAGAATCCCCTCTCTAAGAATTTAAGTTGCACCTGCCTTATTTTCTATATTATGCATCAGTGTAACTGGCTGAGATTAAATAGCATGTCATCACTGATAGCTGGGAGACGTGTGGCTGATTTTTTGTAACTAAGAAGGGCTGCGCAGAGTCGGGATCGCTTATGCACCGAGTGCCTGCCATTGGTATGGGGAGCCTGGCTGGTCGACGACAAAAGGAAAGACTCTCTGCTGTGTATGTGTGAAGCGCTATCAGCTTTTCTTTTGTGATTTGGCTGGCAGCTGTAGCGGCACTTGGTTGTTTGGGGCTGGGTGTGCTGAGAACACGTCCTTATGGGATAGTCCTCCAGCCGGATTTCTGAGCGTGCGTGCGTTAGAGACATTTTAGTGCCCGGGCTTCTAGGGCATCTCTGAGTGACGCTCGACACAGAGTGGAGTTTCAGAGGGGGAGAATTTACTGACTCATCATCTGTGCAAGAGGACAGATTCCTTCACAGCAGGACCCTCAGAAGAGGCTGCTTGATTAACACTAGTGTGCGTTAGGAGCCCAGGTCACCAGGACTTAGGAGCCCAGGTCGCCATGATTCTCAATGGGATTTGGGCTCCAGACGCTGTCTGGCACCCACACTTGAGGACTGGGTTTTTTATTATTTATTCCTGTTACTACTGGTCAGGTGAGAGTTCTTACCTCTGACCACATGCTCAACCCTGGAGAAAACACACGATCCAGACAGCTCACAATCCAAGAGACTTACGAAGTTCTGTGTCTCTAGCTTATCAAAGTGAAGGGAAAGTGGTGACTTGATCCCTAGGCAGGAGGGATATTTCTGCTGGTAAAGAGCTCTTCTCACTGGCAGACCAAGGTGGAAAGGGGCCAGTGGCTGACAGCTGAAGTTTGACACGTTTAAACAAAAAATATTGCGCGTGTTCTTTTTAGGTGACAAATAGAGGAACTGTTCCAGATGGAGGTGTCATGAGAGGAGGTTTCATAATAAGTCTCCAGGAGCAGATGGTATTTGCCCAGGAGTTCGGAAGGAACTCAAATGTGAAATTGCAGAACTACTAACTATTGCAGGGGTGGGCAAACTACAGGCCAGATCCAGCCTCTCAGGGCTTTGGATCCGGCCCACGGGATTGCCACCCCCATGGCGCTGCAGGCCCTGCAAGGCTCCCAGAAGCAGCCGGCACCATGTCCCTCCAGCCCTGCGGGGGATGGTCAGAGGGCTCCATGTGCTACCTGCGCCTGCAGGCATCACCCCCGCAGCTCCCATGGAACGGGGACCCAAGGCCAATGGGAGCTTTGGGGGAGGTACCCACAGGCTAGGGCAGCGCACAGAGCCCTAGGGGCCGCGGTGACATGGTGATGGACGCTACTGGGAGCGGTGCAAGGCTGTCAGGGAAGCATTCATTCAGACCCTGCTGACATGACAAACAAGGTGTGATCTGGCAGGGGAGCTTGGTGGGAGGCTTGTGTGTGTGTGTGGTGTGTGTGTCCAGATACTAGTGGAGAGCTAATTCTGGTCACTCAGTTAGGGTGAGCTGAAAAGAATGGGGCAGCCAAACCCCCAAAAGCTGGTGGATATTCCAATACTTAGATGTACCAAGCCAGCATAAAACAGCTTCTTTATTACCTCACTGGTTACTCAGAAATCCAAACACCACAGTTGCCTCAAAGTGATCCAGCCTCAGGCATCCATCCAGGTACCCATGTCAAATATGATGGAAATTTCTGTAAATCTTATTTCATCATATAAAAGAAAAAGTTCTGCCAATCCCAAAGGATTGGACACAATACCTCCCAGGTTCATGAATGTTTCAGATCTTACCCAAATACATGCTTACAGCCAACTCTTATTAACTAAACTAAAATTTATTATAAAACAAGAGAGAGAGAGAGAGCATGGTTAAAAGACCAATGAACATACAGACACGAATTCAATCCATTGAGGTTCAGATTCACGGCAGAGATGGTGAGCTTTGTAGTTGCAAAGAGTTCCTTCAGAATTCAGTTCATAGTCTAATGTCCAAATCTCATATTCAGGGCATACCAGCATAACTTCCCCTGATGAAGTCTAAGCAGATCTGAGATGACAAAATCAGGACCCAAGGAGCTTTTATACAATTTCATGTCCTCTTTGCCAAGTTGGGATTTCCTCGGGGAACGCAAGGTAATTAGGATGACTTTGAAGGAGGTTCATCACCAGTACTTAGCTATATAGGAATTAACATAAGGTCGTTTGCTTGTTCCTCCACCATTCACAGTACAGTTCAAACAGAGATGAATACCGAGATATCCCGTGTTTACAATTCATTTAAATGGTAGGATCTTCTTTTGACCTCTAAATTATCAGAATATAGCATAGAGAGGGACTGTTAATTAAATTATCCACCATACTCATATGATAAAAATCCTGCCTGTAGCTGCTGGCTCCCTCCCGCCACCCCATGCTGCCCCTCAGAGACCCCAGGATGGAGAGGCAACAGAGACGCTTCCTGTCCCAGTCCTGATCTGCAGAGACGCACTCAGCAGATCTAATGGCAACAGTGGGCCGGACTGAACACAATGGGAGCTGGAAATGTGAGTCATCTGGCAATCCTGGCTTCCCCATCGTGCCCCTCCCCCTTTCCCGGAAGAGCCAGCGGCCCCCACGCCCAAGGCCCCAGACTTGGCCCCTGACGTGACCCCATGCAGAACGCTGCGGTGCGGTGAGCCGCCCTCCCTCAAATCAGCTGTCGTCTGCGCTCCAAGGAGGAGCACATGTCGTGGAGGGCTGGGCGGGGGGGTGGGGTGTTAAGGACGCATTGAGGGACTCTTAATGGTGCCAACAGGCATTGGGAGCGGGGCACTGTGGGGTGAACAGGTTTCTCCCAGGTGGGTTGGGGCAGGATGCTGGGCTACACGTTGATCAATGCAGAAACCCAAATAGACAAACACTGCTACCGATTCCCCACGTGCCCCTGGGCAAGTCCCTGCCGCCCCATGACCCCAGCCCGGCAGCGCCTAATTCTCTGCTTGATGCCCAGAGAAGCCAGCACCTTTCTGTCCCCAGATGGACTTTGTGGTTCCCCACCCCTCCAATCCTCTCAGCCAGTCTGGGATCTTGAGAGAGTGAAAAAATCCTTTTTCCCTTTAGAGCAATTAGTGCCACCTCCCGTTCCTCCCCGTCTAAGGACCTCCGCAGGCAGATCGAGGTCTAGGCCGGAAGGACCAGTCTGGTCATCCAGGCTGAGCTGCTGGCACAGAGCTTCACCCCGAGATTCCTGCACCGAGCTCTTGGCTCGGGCTGGTCAGAGCAGAGCTTTCCACAGCGAGGGAACCCCACACGCCTCTAGCAATCTGGGAATTTCCCACTGCGTCTTATTTCCCATTTGAACTTGGCTGACTCCAGCTTCCAGGCATTGGCTCTCGTTCTGTCTTTGTCCGATCTGTCCGTCTGTCATATGCAGGGTCATTGTAGCTGTCTGGGTCTCAGGATATTAGAGAGACAAGGTGGGTGAGGTAATAGTTTTTATTGGACCAACTTCCGTTAGTGAGAGAGACTTGTTTTCGAGCCATGGAGAGCTCCTCTTCAGCTCGGTTGGTCCGTCTGTTGCAGCTTGGTCAGGTGCGCACCGCACAGCCGTCTCCAGTTGCCCTCCCCGGGGCCGCCATCGATGGATCTGACCCTGCTAGTGGCAGGGGGCAAAGGACAAGGGTTTACCGTCTCCCCGACAAGTACCTCGTCGCTGATTCGCAAGCACTCGCTCTTACCCAGTCCCTCCCCTCTGGTCCCACCCTGAAGAATCCTGCATAGCAAGCTCATGCCCTGGCCAGGAGGAAGGGGTGGATTTCTGAAGCCATCCAAGGGACCCCTGGACAGTTGCCACCTGCCAGGGGCTGAGAGCTGGGAGCGGGAGAGTCTGAGAACCAATCCAGGGCTGGCTAGAGCTGTCCCCACGCCTCTCCTACAACACAACCGTGTTCTCCTTAAGCGTGTTCTGTTTATGTTCATTGCGGCACTTCCTGCCTGCGCTGGAATGTCCTGCTATTGTGAGCTCCAGCTCCCTGCCAAGTCCCGCCGCGCACAGGATGAACAATAGGAATAGTCCTTGGGCTTGAACCTCATTAGTAACCCTTTAAAATGGGGTGATTCCAGCTCCTCCTGTCCTCCCTACCCCCGTGTTGTGACCCAGTCTCCAGTGCATGCAGGGCAGGGGATTCTCTCCCCAGTCGGGCATGTGCTCTGAGTGGGGTGTTTCCCTTTGCAGGTTCTGGCTGAACATACCAGTGCTGCTTTGTGCACCCAGGGCCTTGTCTGCCCTCACCTCTTTCCCTCCAATCTCCCGTTGTCACTGGCACCGGTGCAGCTCTGCAGTGGGGGGCATCCGCTGCCTCTGATATTTTACCTTGTCCTGTGCCACGCAGGGTTCACTGACACTGGTGGGAAGGTCTGGGGCCAGCCTACCTCTGAATGGAAATGGTGCAAAATCATGGGCAGATACAGTCTGTGGGCAGCACAGCATCCACCGTCCTCTGCCCTGCACTGGACACCTGTGGAGCTAGGGCAGGGGTGGGCAAGCTATGGCCCGTGGGCCGCATCCGGCCCGCGGGACCGTTCTGTCTGGCCCCTAACCTCCCGGCCAGGGAGGCTAGCCAGAAGGTGGTCCCCGCCTTCACTTCCCCCAGAGCCACACTGCCCCATGGGCAGCACTCTGGCCCTCCCCTACTGCTGGGCAGTATCCCAAGGGGATTCCAGTCCCATTTCCTTCCGTGACCCTTAGCCAGTGGTTAGCGCACCCATGTTCAGACCCTCCTCGCTCTGGAGCATTGCTAAGCACCTGCTATGACTACTGGCGGGTGGCCACTCTAGGGCTCTTCTGTTGAAGCTGTTTCACTTTGTACAATAATTCAGTATTTGGGGGGCAGGAACTGGAACCCAGCTTGTCCCCCCATCCCCCAGCTGAGTGCCTTGCCCACTCGCCTACAGACTCGTTCTCAGTGTCTCACTCCGGCCCACAGCCTGGGCAAGGATTTGATGCCATGTGGAACAATGAAAGCAAGAGAAGGTGAGAAGCACCCACTGCGGCCCAGAGGTCGGGCGACTCACCCAGCAGGGGACAGAGCTGGGGATACCAGCGGGGTGAGTGCTCTAATCACTGGACTCCAGGGTGTCAGGGGCCATCGGACAACCACCCCGTTCCCCTCCTCCAGGTCTGGGACTCTAGCCCTTAGCGCCTTTGCTTTTGTTAAAAACGCCCCAAAACAAAACAAGGGTGTTTCCATTTTTTTTTAAAAATCTGGTTTGGTTTGACCCAACGGGAACCACGTGTCTGATGTGTCAAAACTGCCAGTCAGTCATTGGCTCCCGCGCTGCCGATCGCCTCCCTGAGAGCAGCAGCGCTCCGAGCTCCGTGTGTGCTCTGAGATCAGTCTCTGCACGGCAGGATGGCCTTGGCTCTCTGCATAGGGAACGGTGCCGGGACATGCCATGGGACCAGGGCTAGTACCGACGTTGGCACAGCCCCAGCCTTGCGGCCCATCCAGCCCTTTGCCTCCTTCTAGCGCCGCTTCGTGCTTTGGGGCTGCTTTGCCCGTCGGTAGCACTTTCCCGCCAAGGATCTCAAAGCACATCACCAGCATTAACGAAGAAGCCCTCCCAGTGCGGCAGGTCAGGGCTACCAGCTTGGAGCAGCATGCGGGTGACAGGGCCGAAGCTACAGCCTCCACCTCCTAAGGTGTGAGTCTGAGATCTAACCACTGGGCAATGCTATAGCCTGTATTCAGGGGCTGGGATGTGACAAAACTCGATGTGTAAAGCCCAATGGTACGGTAAAGAGCCGTCTCAGCCAGGCTTGGCACCCTGGGAAATGTCTGTCTAGTTGTTGTTTAAGGAATTAAAAACGGAGAATTCCTCCGGCAAGGGGCTTGTTTGTCTGCGGCACTGGCTTGGCTGGGGCGGCTCCCGGCTCTCCTGCCATGAAGCAGGAAACAGGAAGGTTTGGGCTCCCCCCTCCCCCCTGCCTGCACGCTGACGAGGGCTCATTAAGCAGCCCTAGTTTCAAGCTGAAGTTGCAGGCAACAAAGCTGGAGTTCACGCGCCCTCCCCTCCGTTCAGCACCCGGGCACCCGGCAGGGAGAGCAGCCTTCCGAGGGTTGTGGGAGACAAACCAGTGGGGGCGGCAGAGCCGAAGGCCCGGGCGCGGCGCGGCGGTTAAGGGGTGAGCAAATCGCTTCGCCCTTCGTCTCGAGTTGGTCCCGGCAACTGAGAGAGCATGGCCGGAGCACGGATCGCCCTGAGGGGGCTACTGCTGGGCGCAGCCTGGCTGCAACTGGAAGGTGAGTTAGTTCCGAGGGCCAGGCCTCCGACGTTCTCCTTGCAGTGGGTTGTAGCCAGCAGGGCTGATCGGGGCAGGCAGGGATTTCGGGGGGAGGGGCAGCCTGTTACGTTCATTCTCCGCACTGATTGGCGATCAGAGGGGAGCCCCCTGCCTTAGACTCCCTGCTGGTGGCCTTGGAGGAGCGAGTCCTTGGAGTACTGCTTGGAATTGCCTTTCCCCTGAGATCGGCACAGGACCTGGCCACCGGGTGTAGCTGTGGGAGGACAATCTGGGGGGGCTGGGGTTGTCTTGAACCCCATTTTATTGGGGATCTTTCCCATGCGGCACAGCTCCTGGGTCTGGCCCGTCAGCCGGTTCCTGAGCCGCTCCGAACGCCGGAGCAGCCCAACCAGGGAAACGTTGATTCCTTGGGATGGAGTCGTTGTCTTGCTGCCTCTTTCGTTTTCTTTTGTGCATCTCAAACCGCGAGCGTCAGCAGCTGCTTTTCTCTACCTGCGTCGCTCTGTATTTAGCTCAGGTGTCAATGTTGGGGGGCAGCCGTGTCTGCCTGGGGTCGGCACAGTCTCCGCTCACAGAGGTGCCAAAGCTGCTTTTGTCCCTTCCCAGGTGGGCGAAGGAAGCATTGGAAACACTCAGAGCGGTTCTGGAACTCTGATTAGAAATTAACCCAAAGAAAGAAAGAAAGAAAGAAAGAAAAAGAGAGAACCATCTGTTTTAGGAAGAAGCCCATTTATAAGCTGCTATTTTCCTTGCTATTATCTTCTCTTTCACACGGGCTCGAAGCGTTCCCGACTCCCCGCATGGCCCTGGCTGGCGTCGCTGGGCATTCGCGCCAGGGATCGGACCCTGCCGCGACTGTGGAAAACAGAGAGTCATTCCCGGACAAAAGTGCCTTCGTTTCCTGCAGTTAGGGTTGTAAACAGGAATCGGGAGCAAGAAGGGAAAGAAAGCAGAATGCAGCGTTGGTGTGTTTTAAAATAACATCAACTGCTGAAAAGGAGGAAGTGCAAAGTTTAATGTTACTCAGACTCAGATAGGTACACACACAAACCTACGACAACATGAAAATGCTGAGTCCGATACCCTTAACTCTGCCCCTCTAGTGCCAGCACCTCGTATACTATAAAACAAGTGCTTCCCATTAATTTTTTCATTCTGGCAGCTTCCTCATCAGCCATTGCCGGTGTGGCTGGGCTCTACTGAATCCCACGCCGTGCTGTGAACACACCCAGACCAGCCCCGGGGTATATAGTAGCGTGCTCATGTTCTGCAGCAGAATGCAATAACAAACATAACCTTTCACCTTCTGCCATGGCAGCCATTTGTTTTCTGCTCCTTCCACCCTTGCTCTTGTCAGGCTCCCTACTCATAAGACAGTCCCTGGGACACCAGGCCTGTGTAGGGTTGTCACCCAGCTGAGTTTACCCGGACAGTCCTGGTGTTGGCTTCTGTGTCCAGGTGTCATTTAGAGTTGCCAGGGGCAACAGAGGTACCTACCGGACACCAAAAGTCTGGTTACCATGAGGCGGGGGCTGGCGCCAGGTCATTAACCTGTGCCAGTCCCTGCTCACCCAGGGCCACCTCCGCCCAAGCCCCGGAGCAGAGAGAGCCAAGTGATGAGGGGAAGGGAAGAGGAGCGAGGGTCAGGGCCTTGGGGGAAGAGACAGAGCAGGGGTGAGGCTTGGGGGAAGAGGTAGAGAAGAGGCGGGGCCTCAAGAGAAGACATGGAGCAGAGGCAGGGCCTTGGGGGGAAGAGGCAGAGAAGCTTTGGGGGAAGAGGTGATGCAAGGGGGGAGCCTTAGGGGGAAGAGGTGGGGGGAGCTTTGGGGGATAGTTACCAGCAATTGGAAAGGTGGCAACAGCCCTTGTCTTGTAAGGAAGGAATGCTCACATGTTAGTGATAGGATCAGATCCCATGTCTCTGGTATTGACATGGCCCCATTGTTATGGGATTGAAGTGCTGGACAGATTTGGCTGTATTTATTCACACAACCCCCATGAGCTAGGGCAGTGATCTTAACTCCAGTTACCCTGGTGAATTAGCTTGCTCTCTGTCTTAGGGTTTTGTCCTGCCATCCATCACTGGAGCACCTGAACGCCTTCCAGGAGAACATCACTACCAAAGTCCCTAGTGGACTTCATGGAGGCTCTGGCATTTCTACCTTTACAGGGCCAGAGCGGAGCTCTGCTTGGGACAGAAGTTTCTGTTTTTTTGGGCTGAGGAAAAGGACGGCGTAGAGTCACACAGGAAGCCTTGGGAGTGCAGGGACTTGACTCCAGTTGTCTCTGTGATAGGGGACAGGTCTTCCCAGGTTCATGGAGTGCTGCAGCAGCCTCAATGCCTTGTGCAGGCCAAAGGGTGGGATATAGAATGATACATCACAACAAGGGGCTTTCTGGATGATGGGATCTGCCAGTTGATAGTAATTAATATAAATCAGAAGTTAGGAACTGTAGTAAATTGATAAGGGAAGCAAAAGGACACAAGGAAAAATCTATGGCTAGCAGAGTTAAGAACAATCAATATAGGCTTATAGAAAATAGATCCTGTCAGACTAATGATATCCTTTTTTGATGAGACTGTAAGTTTTTCTGATAAAGGTAACAATGGTAATGGGCTATACTTAGACTTCTGTAAGCCTTTTCACTCGGCACCACACATTTTGATTAGAAAACTAAAACAATTTACAATGAACATGGCACATATTAACTGGATTAAAAGCTGGCTATCTGATAAGTCTCAAAATGTAACTTTAAACAGGGAATCATCATCGATTGGGTATGTTTCTAGTAGCGTCTCACAGGGTTTAGTTCTTGATTTTACACTGTTTAACATTTTTATCAGTGACTTGGAAGAAAATATAAAATCGTCACTGATAAAGTTTGCAGATGGCACAGAAATTGGGGGAATGATAAATAATGAAAAAGACAGTGATTCAGTGTGATCTGATCACTTGGCAAGCTAGGTGTAAGCAACCAATATGCATTGTAATGCAACTAAATATAAATGTGTGTATTTAGGAATTAAGACCATAGGCCCTAGGCCATACTTACAGGATGACTCTGTTCTGGGAAGCAGCGACTCTGAGAAAGATTTGGTGGATAATCGGCTGAATCTGAGCTCCCAGTGCAACGCTGTCACCAAAGAGGTAGTACGATTCTGGGCTGCATAAACGAGAATATCAAGGAGGAGTAGAGAAGTTATTTGACTTCTGAATTTGGCACTGGTGCTACCGTTGCCAGAGTCCTGTGTCCAGTTCAGTGCTCACAATTCAAGAAGGATGAGATACATTGGAGAAGGGTCAGAAAAGAGCCACCAGAGTGATTAAAGGATTAGAAAACCTGCCTTATAGTGAGCGAGTCAAAGAGCTCAATCTATTTAGCTTAACAAAGAAGGCTAAGGGATGACTTGATCAAAGTTTATAGGTACCTACATGGGGAACAAATATTTAAGAATGGGCTCGTCAGTCTAGCAGAGAAAGGTCTAATGTGATCCAATGGCTGGCAGTTAAAGCTAGAAACATTTTGGATTGGAAATAAGGCATGAGTTTTTAACGGTGAGAGTCATTAACCTTTGGAACAGTTTACCAAGGATTGTGGTGGGTTCTCCGTCACTGACAAATGACAATGCTGAAATCAAGATGGGCTGTTTTTCTAAAACCTCTGCTCTAGGGATGATTTGGGGCAGGTCTCTGGCCTGTGCTAGACCAGAAGTCAGACTCGATGTAGCCGGCTTGATCCCGAGATGGGTTGTAACTGTTTGTGATTCCCCACATGGGTTCCGGTGAGGAGTACGTGCACATCATAAAACCAGCGATCTGGTGACCTGCTGACAACAGCCGCCCCTGAGCTGTTCAGACACGACCCCGTAGGCCGTGAGGCCAGGCCCTAGCCTCGCTGTAACCCTGCCCTGGCTGGGCTGACACCAGGGGGTGGGTCTGGGACCCATCTCGCCCTGGGATCAATGGCCCCTGCTTTGTTTTCTGGAGCCTCCCCCTGTGCTCTGGTTCTGTGGGGCCGTGAACCATTCACGGCCTGTCAAGATTATTCTCCAGGCAGGACAATGCTGCAATTGTGCAGCCCTGCTGCCAGGGCGGGTCACTTTCTGCAGACATATTTGCATGGAAAAGTTCCCTGACAGAGAGGGAAGGAGAGAAAAGCTGGGGGAGGGGAGGGAACCAGCCCCCAGGGGAGAGCACCCTCAGCCAGGCACTTGGCACAGCCACTGAGGAGTGCAGCTCCCATTGGGAGACCAGGACTTGCTGTTCACAAACCTCGTCCTGGCTACTCTCTGCCACTTGACTTGCCCTTTGCAGAGCAGTTTTGCTTCCACGGAGCTCGGGCCCAGCGGAGAGAAGATGGCGGCCCCAGGCCAGCCCAGCGGGGAGGGCGTGGGCCTGTCCAGTGAACTACACAAGCCCCAGGCCTTGGGTGCCCCTCCGGGCCAGCTCGCTGCGAAGACTCTGTCTGTTCTCCTTCTGCAATAGCTTTTGGGGCACATGATGGCAGTGGGGCCCACTGATCACCCCAGGCAGAGCGCAGTGGTGTCCCGGCAGTGCCACGCGGCTCCCAGATGCCAGCCCAGGCCCCAGGACAGCCACACTGGCCAGGGAGCCCACCACAAGCCGCGGCCACTGCATGCAAACCAGACACCGTTGGCTATGGAGAGGGGCTGAGAGGCCACATGGGGCTGGTGCTCCAAGAGCTCAGGCATTGGCCTGGGGCAGAGTCACTCTGTTCACCTTTCTGGGTGCTATCTCCTGACCGTCCCCGGGGAAGGGGATTGACATGCAACTCCTCCCGGGCTGCCTGTACTTAGCCGAGGGTCGTTCAGGGCCGTTGCTGTCGGCGGCAGGAATGGAGCCCATTGCTGGCCCCTGTCCACTAGACCACGCTGCCCCTAGAGCCCTAGCACTGGGCAGCGTCAGTGCATGGGGGTTTGGTCCCACACACTGTGATTTAATTGGGGAGTGGTCCTGCTTTGAGCAGGGGGTTGGACTAGATGATCTCCTGAGGTCCCTTCCAACCCTGATAGTCTATGATAGGATTCTATGAATACTTTTCAACCTCCCCACGCTGCCGAAAATCAAAACCTCATTAAAGGACCTAGCAAAAAACCTGCTCCGCTTTAGGGATGGAGCTGTGACCGTGGGCGTGAACAGCGCCACCTGCTGGCTGAACACCCTCATCCGCTGCACTCACGTTGCAGACTGCTCCTCATCGGGGAGCCCAGGCCTCAGGATGCTGCCGCCCAGCTAGCACAGGGGTGAGGAGACCAGCAGCAATGGGCAAAGGATAGCAGTTCCACCACCCACCCAGCCTCAGTCCCCTCCCAGGCGAGCTGATGTGACTCCGCATTGCTCCCGTGGGGTCCAGTGAGCCGCCAGCCGCCCAGGAACTGGGTATGTATGGCTTGCGTGGCAGTAGCTGATTTCGGGCAGGGGAGAGCCGGCTCTCTTGTGTGTGGCACTCTTTTTCCCGTGCCAGTGGCCAGCGGGCCTAGTGCTAATGAGAACAGAGACAGAGGCTTTGCTGCCTGGCTCCTCCGTGCAAAGGGAAACCAGCCAGAGGCGAGCTGGGGAGGTGTTAGTGACGGCCGCAGACAGCATTGTCAGGTGGGGACTCCCCATGCCAATGGGAGGTTTTAACTCCCACCCAGGATTCACTCCAACACCAGTCTCAGCTGCATCAGCAGGAGCCACCTTGGTTGGCCGCACATGGCCCCAGCGCCCCCAGCCGCTGTTCAGGCATCTCCTTCCCTGGGACTGGGGCTGATTCCTCAGTGCATGGCGGGCTCATGGGACCAAGAGCCCAGGCTGCAACCTGGACTTGCTCCCTGGAGGGCAGCGAGACGTCGGAGCAGGATTTTCTCTCCAGTGCCTTTTCCCTGCATGCTCTGCAGTCGCGCTCCGCTTTGCCTAAGTAGCGGATTTGGAGCCCCCGAAAGTTTCCCTACAAACTCCAGCCCAGGCAGACACCCGGCATGGAAAGTTTCAGCCTGAATGGCTAGAGGGTGACGAAGCTGTAAAGAAATGAAACCAGGGTCTTATGACGGGAAGTGCTTGGCACTTTAATCCCAGGAGATGCTGCCAACCCCCTTTAATCTACGGTGTTGCTTGGCTTCAGGAACTTAGAGGAGCTGCCTTGAATTAAAATCCTTCAGTCCTTGGCTGTAAAAAGGAATCATTGATCTCAAAATGTGAGTCCGGGGAAAATACGTCTGAGACTTACTGTCGGGACTCCCAACTCCGTTCCAGCCCGCTGTCTTCACATCCTTCAGCCGTTCCCATCACTGCATCTCAACCTAGTTATCTTACTCCCAGCGAGGGCAGTCTGGGGGGCCAGCTCTTGGTTTCAGAGATATCGGTGGTGTAGTGACCGCTGTGGAACTGGGAGCCAAATCTGGGACCGCTCCTGGGGAACTGGGAGCCAAATCTGCCTCTTGCAGATGATTCCTGGCTCTCACGAAGACCAGCTCAGACGGGACCCGTTGCCATTATGGGCTCTTGGGAGTCCAGTGGCGCTCAGTACTCTCCGAGCTACCGGGAAGGCCCAGCTCCTGCCCTCGAGAGCAGACATTTTTGGCCAGTGTGTTATCAAGTTTGGATCTCGCAGATCCCGGCTGGCACCATGACAACCTGTCATCACTTTGGGAATGTGTCATGACCCCACCTATGGGGCTTCTATCCCTTTGAGCCAAAGAGAAGTGATCCACAGCTGTTGTGCTGTAACCCCGCCCCTTGGGCCAGCGTCCAGCGAATGGGAGCAGAGCGTGCCTGGTGACGCCCAGAGTCGGGGTATTGTGTGCTTTACTTCACTTTGGGGCAGGGACTGCCTTTTTGCGCTGTCTCTGCAGCCCCTAGCACAAAGGGGCTTAGGCCCATGGCTGGCGCTCCTAGGCCCATAGGCACCGACTCCATGGTTGCTCTGGGGCTGGAGCACCCACAGAAAAAAAATAGTCAGTGCTCAGCACTCACCAGCACTCCTCCCATCAGCTGTTTGGCAGTGGGTGGGGGCGGGAAGAGGTGGAGCGAGGGTGGGGCCTCAAGGGAAGAATGGAGGTGGGGCCTCAGAGCAGAGCACCTACAGGGAAAGAAGAAAGTCGGTGCCTGTGCCTAGGTCTATGACAATGTTAATAATTAACATCCTGATTCTGCAGGACTGAAGAGGTCTGGGAGTAAGGTAGTGAGAATTGCTCTCCTTCCGGGGCCCTCCCAGAAATGACAGCCGGACACCAGAGATGAGCTCCGGCAGCAGCCATCTTCCATAGAAATGCGGGAGCTGAGCTGGAGGAGGGTTGGGGGCCGTTCGATTGCTGGGATCTCAGAATCTAAACCCAGCTGAGCCACTCCATCTAGCCTCCGGAAAGAGCGGCTTTAGAAAGGGTGTAAGGGAATGACTGGCCAGGGGTTCCCATTGATGCTAGTGGGGCTGTGATATGACATGGGGTGGCAGCGTGATGGGGAAGGGTGCGGCGAAAGGGAAGTTGGATGATGTCACGTTCTGCCGTTTTATCCCTAGGGTCAAAGTCCCATTTGGAGGAGTTCCCGCCCTACATCATTGATCACCCAACAGACTTGGTGGTGCGTTGGGACCAGCCGGCCACTCTGAACTGCCGCGTGGCAGGGAGCCCGGCCCCCACCATTGAGTGGTACCGCAATGGGGAGTATGTAGAAACGAGCAAAGACAACGTTTATTCCCAGCGCACCCTTTTGCCTGATGGGTCGCTCTTCTTCCTCCGTCTCAACCAGCGGAAGGGCCAGTCCGATGAAGGGGTCTACACCTGTGTAGCCACCAACCACTTGGGAACAGCCAGCAGCAAAAACGCGTCCCTCTACATTGCCGGTAAGGCGTTAGGAGCTGCTCACGGGATTGAGTGCCTGGAAATGAGGCAGCAAGAGGGCTGGAGGCCTTGCCCTGTGGTTTGGCTTATATTTGGTCTCCTTGCAGCGCTGCGGGAAGATTTCCGGCTGCAGCCCAGCGACCTGCTGGTGACGGTGGGGGAGCAGGTGCTGTTAGAGTGTGCACCCCCGAGGGGACATCCCGAGCCCATCATTTCCTGGAAGAAGGACGGGGTCCCCATAAGCCAGAAGGCTGGCCACTATGAGGTAAGCTCGGTCATAGAATCTCAGGCTTGGAAGAGACCTCAGGAGGTCATCTAGTCGAACCCCCTGCTCAAAGCAGGATAAACCCCAACTAAATCATCCCAGCCAGGACTTTGTCAAGCCTGACCTTAAAAACCTCTAAGGAAGGAGGTTCCATCACCTCCCTAGGTGACCCATTCCAGTGCTTCACCACCCTCCTAGTGAAATAGTGTTTCCTAATATCCAACCTAAACCTCCCCCACTGCAACTTGAGATCATTACTCCTTGTTCTCTCATCTGGTACCACTGAGAACAATCTAGATCCATCCTCTTTGGAACCCCCTTTCAGGTAGTTGAAAGCTGCTATCAAATCTCCCCTCACTCTGCAGACTAAATAATCCCAGTTCCCTCAGCCTCTCCTTGTAAGTCATGTGCTCCAGCCCCCTGATCATTTTTGTTGCCCTCCAACTGGACTCTTTCCAATTTGTCCACATCCCTTCTGTAGTGAGGGCCCCAAAACTGGACGCAATACTTTCCCCTGACCCCCCACCTCTTCCCCCAGCTTGCTGCGTTCCTGCCCCTCTCCCTCTCCCTGCCCCTGATCAGTTGTTTGCTGGTGAGAGAGAGGGGAAGGAGCACACTGCAGAGCGCTCGCTGCTTGGGGGAGGAGAGGGATAGGAGGTGGGGGGAGGGCAAACCCTCTCCTGCCCCAGCCCAGAGCCCCCTTCCTCACCATATAATATTTTAACAAAAAAGCATGTTTGCTATTGAGGAAAAAATCCAGAATACTTAGCGTTGTTGTTTTAGTTAAATAAAACAATTTAAGTGTCTGGTGATGTTCTCCTCCTAATACAGCCTCGCAAAAAAAAATCCTCTAAATATTAACAATTAGCCTGTTGAACTGGAGATAGTTCACCTCCCAAGGACTTCATAAATATCTGCTTCAATTACCTTTGGTAAATGAAATAACCCGACAATCATTCGTTTTCTGCTATAGCTGTAAAACTCATCTGAAAAGTTTTCCAAATAAATCACTATTTAAAAATGTATAGTGTATACCTTCGAAAAATGAAACCTACATCTATCTCGGAGCTGTGCAGAATATGTATTAAGGTTATACCAACCAAGAAGAATGCCCTTTTGTGTTGGAAACCATGATTAAATTGAGTCATCCTGACTAGTGATTTAAATCATGATTTACATCAAATCCACCCTGCCCGCTGTACTTTTGCCCCTCGCCCCTTCATTCCTCAGGGAGGCCCACAAATATTTTTGGTGCCGGCCCACAAAAAATTTATCCGGCCCTGCCCCCCCAGATGCTGAGTTCCTGCACTGGGGCTGGCTCTGGCTCGGGTCCTGACTCCCTCTCTCCCACCTTGCAGGCCTCCAGTGGGAAGCTCCTGATGGCGCACGCCCAGAGGAGTGATGCGGGGCTGTATGTGTGCGTGGCTTCCAACCAGGCGGGCCAACGAGAGAGCAAACCGGCCCTGGTATC
Organism: Dermatemys mawii; assembly: GCA_007922305.1. Classification (NCBI taxonomy): domain Eukaryota; kingdom Metazoa; phylum Chordata; order Testudines; family Dermatemydidae; genus Dermatemys; species Dermatemys mawii. The sequence continues at coordinate 9,142,998 of ML677397.1, read as the reverse complement.
TGTCCTGGGTGAGGAGACTGTCCCCTCCTTGGGCCTTGTCCACTGGGCCCGGCGCTCTGCAGATATCCAAGCAGCTGCCATGGTGTCACGGACCCGCAGCTCTGGGACAGTCCCTGGAAGGACCCCTTCAGCACGTCAGCCCCCTTAGGGTCACTCTCTGACTGGGTCCCTTGCCTTCCCCGCCTCCTGGGAATGAACCTCAGAGTCTTCAGCCCCCCAGCTTCATGCCGGGAGCTCTCTGCAGCCAATCTGCCTGAGTAGGCTTTGCGTGCCCAAAGGAAGCAATGCACCCCCAGTTTCCTGCCTCGAGTGACTCCCGGCTACCGGTGGGACAGCAGGAGAGTTTACTGGATGTCCAGGAAAGAGTTCAGGACGTCCTTAGTTTACGCAGCAAATGGGAAGTTACAGCAAAGTCCAGCTGGGTCAGAGCAGAGTCCAGGACCCCTCTGAGGCTCTGTCGTCCCAGTCCAGAAGCGAATCCCCACCACTCACTTCCAGCAGCCCACACTTAACCTGACCTGCCCCCTCCTCAGTCCTTTTGTCCTTGTTCCTGGCCCTTTGTTCTCCAGCTGGTCACACCCGACTGGCTTCCCAAGGAGGGTGGGCCATCTATGGTCATTAGTTGCTCCCAGCCCTGCCCTGCCCCCGCCCCCTGCCTCAACCCCTGGCCATGGCTCCATTCCCAGCCCCACACCCCATCCCAGCCCTAGCTGCAGCTCCAGCCTCAGCCCCCTTACTCCTGTCCACGAGCCACTCCCGGCTCCAGGGTGGAGGGGGCACGGACGGAGTAAGGGGGGAGCATGACCCTCAAAAGTTTGAAGATCCCTGTGGTAGGGGTGGAGACCTCCTGAGGGAGCAGGAGGTTGTGGGGCTTGGATCCCATTGACTCAAATTCTCTCGACCCAGAGCTCCATCTCCCGGCAGAGTGGGGATGCGTGTCTGAGATCTCTGCTTCTCCCTCCCCAGAAAAGCCGACGGTCATTTGCAGACCCAGTGATACCGTGGCTAACTTTGGCAGCACCGTCCAGCTGGGCTGCGGTGTTCAGGGGGACCCGCTGCCCAAAGTCTGGTGGCACAAGGAGCACGGAGAGCTGCCCTGGGGCAGGTAGGTGAGGTATATTTGGAGGCTTCAGAGCTTTGGCTCTGACCCTCCAGCTAGCGTTTACACAGCACTGACTAATTCCCATAGTCCATTGCTGCAAGGTAGGTAGAGGACGCCAGGCTCACTTAGCAACACTGCACAGGCCGTGGGGGAGGGGGAATTGTGCTTGTTTGATACCGCACTCGGAGGGATCAATGGAGGCAAATCCAGCCTATCACTTGTTCCCGTTCTTCTGGAGGTGGACAGAGTGGGGTACAGCCTGGTTTTGTTACTGGGTGTCACGGAGTCCCCAGGACGATGCTCTGGAACTGCTCCCTACCAAGCCAGTCAGGACTCTGGGGGAAAGCTTCCTCTCTGTGAACAGCTTGTCTCCAGGACTAGGAGCTTTACAGCTTCCGCCTTCCTGGTTCTGACCTCAGAGCATTTGGCACCTTCTGCCCCTTCATGCGCTCCCCACAGCGAGCCCGCCCAGGCGGGGTCCTGGAGGAGCCCGTGGGTCCTGCACCCCAACTCCACAGTCAGACGTGACTCTCAGCCAGCCAGTAAAACAGAGGTTTATTAGCTGACAGGAACATGATCTAAAACAGAGATTGTAGGTACAAAGAACCAGACCCCGCAGCTGGATCCATTTTGGGGGGCCAGGGAGGCCAGAGCATGTTTGTCATGCAATTCCCACCCCTTGGAATGGTGGATCCATTGGCTCTGATGGGGCAGAGGGAATCATATTTAGTGGTTGCTGCCAGCAAGATCCCAGGCTCCGGCCCAGCAGCTGGGAGCCCCCCGTGTTTGGGGCCCAGAGCCCTGCTGCCCATATCTCGCTCACCCATGGTTTGTTGTTGTTATTATGAGTCGTGTACGTGAGGCCTAAAGGCCAGCCAGGACAGGGCTTGGCACAAACACTGAGTGGCCACCAGTCCCTATCCCAGCTCCCAGCAGCTGTTCTGTCTCGCACATCCAGGTACGAGGTGGACAAGGAGAACACCTTGCGGATTCATTATGTGACGGCGTTCGACTCCGGCAGGTACATCTGCACGGCCCAGAACCAGGTGGGCACCGCCTCGGCCAAGGCCTCGCTCACTGTGCAGGGTAAGCAGCTCCGTGCGGCCAGCACTGCCAGCGGTGTGCCAGGGCTGGGCCGTGCCCACAGGCAGCAGAGAGACCTTAGTGCCCAGCCCACCCTGGCTCCTCCATGCCCCGGGAGCTCCCCTGCCCTGCCTACCCACCAGACCCATCAGCTCTGGCCCTCTCTGAACAGCCCTGGGGAGATTCTCTCCTCTGCTCCCCAAGACTTGACAGGCTGGGGTCCCAGCATGTGGAGAGGGCTAGAGCCAATGCCCTGAGCTGCCGAAAACAGCCCCACATGAGCTCCAGGAAAACTCCTTTCTGTGCTACTTACCACAGGGCACAGCAGCACTTGGATGCTCCATCAGGAGACAATGCCTCCCATGGTGTAAGTGGGACTGTGCATTAGAGACATCTGGGATGGGGGCCCTGCAGGCTAGGGTTGTCCATGGGGAGAGGGAGCAGCGTTTAAAGGCGCTCGCTGGGGGTGGCATTTCCCTGGAGACCTCCTGTTGCCTATGCCCCCAACCCCACGCTTGCCCCTTCCTTGCCCGTAGACCCCCTGGACACTGGGCAGAGGGAGCGGCCAAAGGACGTCCCGAGGGAGATGATGGACGTCCAGCTGTACCTGGACAACAGCACCGTGCTCCCCTCCTCCTCCGCTGTCTACCTGCACTGGAAGGTGGGTGAGCGCTCTTCGCCAGGGCTACGTGCGCCAGGACCCCTGCCTAACAGCGAGCCCCGGGGTCCCCTCTGCCTGGGGACGGGAAGTGGAGGGTGTGGGGAGGGTCGGGCGAAGTGCACTTGTTTGGGGCTCGGTTCCTTGAACCCAGCAGCCTCTGACCACACAAGTGGCAAATGCTGGCCCGGCCCGTGCCCGCACTGACCACAGTTGCCTTTCAGGTGATCCGCCCGTCCCAGCACATGGAGGGTCATGCCGTGCTCTACCGCTCCCTGCTGCCGGTCAGCACGGACTGGGTTGAGCGGAGAGTGCCCGGGGAGCACAGTGTCGTCATCCCAGCCCTCAGGAGAGGCTACAAGTACGAGTTCAAGGTCCAGCCCTATGCTGGGAAGGTCCACGGCCCAGACAGCAACGTCCGGCACCTCTGGATCCCGGAGGAAGGTACAGCCTGAGCTGCCCCCAGCCCTAGAGGTGGAGGATCTAGAGAGGGGGACCTAGAGAGGCTGCTGGCCTGGCAGGGAGGCCGCGAGTGACGTGCTGGGTGGGTTTGAGGGCTTGGCGCGTGGCTGCCCACAGGCCTTTCTCCGTGGTGCTGCTCCTTACAAGGCCAATGCTTCGCCAGTGGGAGCAGGGGCAGAGGGTCCGGCTGGAGCACACGGGAACCTGCCCATTCAGCTGCTGTGCAACCCCTGGGTGAACGGCGCGGCGGGTGCCTGGGGTGCCCTGGCACTCCAAGGCTGCACCGTCCAGGGCCCATAACCTGCCCTGCCTCTTCAGCGATACCTGCCCGAAGCCCAGACGAGCGTCTTGGTGCTGGTGGGAGACCTCAGGGACCACAGCTCCGTTGCCCTCCCCCTCACACTCCAGTGCGGGGCCTGGCTCCAGGGACCGCCCGGCCCCGCGCTGCCCAAGGAGGTTTTTAGTGGCTCGCTCTTGTCCTCAGTGCCTAGCGCGGCTCCCCAGCATGTCGCCATCACGCCAGTGGAGGATGGGAACGGCACCGCGCTCATCAGCTGGGAGCCCCCTCCCCACCACGCACACAACGGCGTCCTCCGGGGCTACAAGGTGAGGACGTGCCGGGAGGGGACATCACTGACGGGACGACTCTGACATGCTCTGCGCTCGCAGTGGGGATGGAGGGGAAAGAGCTAAACTGGCCTGGCTTGGCCAGGCTGCAGCTAGTAGGAAGCTGGTGGTGGGGGTCACAGCTGTCTCTAGGGCCCGGGACGGTGGGGGTCACAGCTGTCTGGGGGGGTCACAGCTTTCCATGACATATCTGGTTGTATCTGTGTCTGGGTCGATGCCAGGCATCCTGTCTCTTGGTCTGCGTTTCTCACAGCCGTGCTAGCTCTGTCTGGGTGTGTTACAGGTCTGGTATCTGGGCAACGAAACTCACCATCGCTCTAACAGGACCGTGGATGGAGGGACGCACAGTCTGGAAACAGTCCTGCTGCCGGCGGGGGTTAAATACTGTGTCCAGGTGGCAGCCTTCAATGGAGCTGGGCTCGGGGTGCCCAGCAATGCCACCTGCGGCAGTGTAGGTCAGAAATGGTTTTGTTTGTAGAGCTCTTTGCCCAGCTGGAAACCCCCAGGCCCCCAGAGGGAGCGGGAAGCCCCATGATCGGAGATCGAGCTGGGGATGGGGGCGGGACAGATCACCCACTCACTCACTTGCCTCTCTTTGACCGTCTGGCTCCCCAAGCTGGCCCACTGGCTTCCCTTAGAAATCTTGGTTCGGTCACCTGGACCCTTGGCACCATTGCCAGCTGGCCAGACTGGAGGGTTAGGGACGTGCGTGACCCCTCCCCGCGGTTTTGTTCCTGGCTCCGCTTGCCTCTCGTCGGGTGACCTTGGCCGTGGCCCATCCCCCTCCCTTTCTGCCAGCTGTGCCGCTCGCTGGGCTCCAGCCCGCAGACCCTGGGGGTGTGCCGGGACTGGGGGGACCCACCCGGCCCTGCAGGCTGGCTCCCTCTTCCCGCCGGGCCGGTCTCTCCTCCTCCCAGCTGACGCCTCCCCCAGCGTTATCCCAGCTCTCAGCCTGGCTCCTCAGCGACGCCCGCACAGAGGGCAGACCCCAGCCCTGGAGCTGTGCGGGCAGGAGGCTCTCGGGTCCCTCCGAGCAGGTGTTGCTGGGGGGAGCAGGTAGCAGGTTTGTGCCAATCTCCTGCTGCGGCTGGGCCTTTGCTATGATCCTTTTGGTGTCCTGTGGGTGAGCAGGTCAGCTATCGCCAGGGCATGGCTCTGTGTGGGACCTGCAGCCCGTCACCCCCACCTCTGATCCACCCCTTCCTTCCCAGAGTCCTTGGTGGGAAAGATGGCCAGGACCCCGGCGGGGCTCTCCATCAGCCACGTCCTGGCCGTGATCCGCCAGCCTGTCTTCATCGCTGGGGTGGGGGCGCTGCTCTGGCTTGCCCTGATGGTGCTGGCAGTCTACCTGTGCCAACACCGCGCCAGGCGTTACAGCCAAGGACAGCAGCACGCCGCGGGCAAAGGTGAGCGCCAATCTGGGGCGACGGCCCTCCGAGCCTGGCTGGCTCCCAGCAGTCACTAGCATGGGGGTTGGGGGGGCAGCAGGGGCCCTGGAACGACACATTATGCCTGGGCTCTGGGAGTCTGAGAAACCCCATCCTTTAGGGGGTCGGGCCACTCCAGCAGGGCTCCCCAACTCACCCCCGCTTGCTGGACCCTGCCGCCCCCACACAGCCCTGGACGTTACACTGGGGATGGGTCTTAGACGGCTCTGATTTCTACCCAAGTGCTACCCGGGGTCTGTCAGGGCAGGAGATCAGCAGGGACCCCGCCCTGGGTGGTCTGGCGTGAATCCCAAGGGGTTCCCTGTCTCAGTGCTGTGGGCGCATGCCCAGGGGTTATCCAGTCTGGTGCTGGGACCGGCGAGGAGACGGCAGAGTCCCCAGCATGGCGGGACCGGGTCGCAATCAGTAGCAGGGATGAGATGGAACTCAGGCGGGGGAAGATGGTGGGGCCTGATGAGAAAGGGGGCTGAGAGGGGCAGGAAACCGGTGCCATGCAGCTCAGGACGGCGTGTGGGTAGGAGGCATCGCTGCGCAACTACTAACCTCCCTGCCTCGCTCCCAGGTCTGTGCCGATATGCCAGCGAAGACACCATAGTCCAGCACCGGTGAGTAACGGCTCGACCCCGCCACGGGCAGTCACCTGCCTGGAGAAAACGGTTGTGAACCCCCACGGCATGGACTGGCCTGTATCCCCGCTTGGCGAGCCCCGGGGCAGCCCAGTGGCAGGGATGTTGCCTGCTTTAGTCCTGTCCTGCAGCCCCGTTACCCCAGACCTGGGCTCCCCCTCACATTCAGCTCTGCCGGTGCCCCTCAAGCCCGACCCCCAGCCCCCTGCTATGCCAGATCTGGGCCCCACACAGAGCTCCTCCGGTGCCCCTTAATCCCAACCCCCTGCTATCCCAGGTCTGGGTCCCACACAGAGCTCCGCCGGTGCCCCCCAACCCCCTGTTACCCCAGACCTGGGCCCCACACACAGCTCTGCCAGTGCCCCTCAAGCTCGACCCCCCAACCCCCTGCTATCCCAGACCTGGGCCCCACACACAGCTCTGCCAGTGCCCCTCAGTCCCGACCTCCAGCCCCCTGCTATCCCAGCCCTGGACTCCCCCTCCACAGGGAACAAGGGCAGACTGGAGGGGGGGCAGAGCCGGCTGGCCTCGGCGGGGTCATGTGATGGCGCTGTGATGAGAGGCTGCCATGCTAACACCCCTGTGGTGTCCTGGTGTTCGGGGTGCTGTGAGTTACGCGGAGCTGCTGCAGGTGACAGCAAAACCCCCTCGTGGGGCCTTCACCTGTACGTCTCCTCCCCTCCCCACCCCCAGGATGGACGGGAGTGACTCCCCATGGCTGGCTGACAGCTGGAAAGCCGCCTCCTGCTCCAAGAGCTTCAACGGCAGCAGCAGATCGAGCAGCCAGCTCCTGTGGGCTGAGACCAAAGACAGCCCGGACTTCCAGCGCTCCAGTGAGTCCCTGCCGTGCCCTGCCG